>CM068834.1:9752500-9879809 GCA_028554795.2 Sinohyriopsis cumingii | reverse complement strand
TGAGGGATTGAAGGCGGTGAGGAATTGTTTCATGAATAACCCTGACCCGAAGAGACCAGACCATGAAATTTTAGAGTTATTAAAACTGGGATTAGAAAATAACGATTTTGAATTCAATGGCAATTGGTATTTACAAACCTCAGGGACAGCTATGGGTAAAAAGTTCGCCCCTAGTTATGCTAATATCTTTATGGCCAACTGGGAAAAGGAAGTATTTAAGAAATGTCCGTTTTCTCCCTTCGGTCTATTTTAGATTCCTAGACGACATTTTTCTCATTTGGACATTTTCAAGGGAAGAGTTTGACAGATTTTTTGGGATTTTAAATAATTTCCATCCCTCAATTAAACTAAAGGCGACTGTAAAGGAAACTTCCATTGATTTTCTGGATACCACTGTTTTTAAAGGGATCGATTTTAGCAAAACGGGGTTCATAGACACTAAAGTCTTTTTTAAGCCCACGGATACTCACCAATTACTGCATAAATTATCTTTCCATCCAAAACACACTTTCAGTGGAATTCTGAAATCACAAATTATCCGATTTCACAGATTATGCACTAGACAGGAAGATTTTCAAAGAGCGACAAATATTCTATTTAGAGCACTTCGGGGAAGGGGTTATTCAAAGCGATTTCTGAGAACAATCAAAATGAACACAATAAGGGATTTTCACTCCTTCACACATACATTCGGAACAACCAAAGCCTGCCGCAGCAAACGTTGCAATACGTGCCCTTTTCTGAAAGAATCAAGACACTTTTCTAGCCATGCCACTCATCAGACGTATGCAATCAAACAAAATTTATCCTGCGATTCGAGAAACGTTATTTACCTAATCTCGTGCCAAAAATGCGGAAAACAATACGTTGGGCAGACCACTCTCACACTGAGAGACCGCTTCACCAGACATAGATTTGACATTAATCACAAAGAAAATAAAGCGGTGGCAAATCATTTTAACGGTACTGACCATTCCCTGAAAGATTGCGCCATCATTCCAATTGAAGCAGTTGGAAGAAAGGAATTCCTAACAAAACGAGAAAACTATTGGATGCAAAAATTTAAAAACTCTAAAGCCTTGGGGTCTCAATCAGCACGAGGAAACTGAGGAAGTCGTACCATTTGTGATAACCTTTAACTCCAAAGCAGCCCAGGTGGCTAAATGGATTAGAAAGGGGTACGCTTCTATTCAAGACAAGTATCCTCGAGTCTTTCGAAACAAACTTGTGACAGGATACCGGAGAAATAAAAACCTAAGTGATATACTAATTAGGAATAAAATAAGGAACGCAAGTAATTCTCCCTAGGCCAATGCTCGTAGGAATCTTAGTAATTCCTACCTTATATTCCGTTTTGCCTAACCTTGCTAGTGCCAGGGTTTTGCGTTCTGACCGTTATTCTTAATTGGAGATCTAGTCATTTCACACTGAAATGCCGACACCTATGTTCAATGAAACTTGGCAGAAAACACGTTCCGAGCTAGGGACGAACTTTGAATTGATTGCAGTCTCCTAGAGTTGGATGT
Source organism: Sinohyriopsis cumingii (assembly GCA_028554795.2). Classification (NCBI taxonomy): domain Eukaryota; kingdom Metazoa; phylum Mollusca; class Bivalvia; order Unionida; family Unionidae; genus Sinohyriopsis; species Sinohyriopsis cumingii. The sequence goes on along the minus strand of CM068834.1, from coordinate 9,878,283 downwards.
AAGGTTATGACCACTCTCTCTAGTAAAACACTATATCCGCATTGAATATGTTATATTATATTCTATTAATTTGGGCTACCATCCGGGGGCTGTGTGATGTAAAACGAATAGGGTAATGGGTTGCTCACAATAGATTAATATAGTTGTAAGATAGTGCGTTTTTCTCTTGCTTTAACCAACTCGATTTTATGTGATTTATTGGTGGAAATAGGTATTACATGATTACAGTTTTAATTACTATTATTATTTTTTTATTTATTGGGATTCTAACCTAGGGGTATACCGAAACTGAATGACAGGAGTAAGAACTGGATTAATCCAATACCCTTCTTAACGCTTATGTTTAGAGGGAACCTCGGTTAGGTTTAGACCGCACACAAATTGACATATGCTTTTAATTACCATAACGTACAATAGCTATCCCCTCAAGAGCAAACATCTTTTTGGCAATGTTTTCTTAGGAGTTAGGAAATAACATGGCTAGCAATATGGGCTTCACTGGAGAAGTAAAAATGTTAAACATATGGTTTCCAATCGAGCCACTACCCTACCGATTATGAGTAGGCCACGGGCGCACTAATCGCTTTGTTGACGCTTGACGGCAAAGCGTGCGCTGATTAATTGATTGACAAGCACGGTCGGCACGGTTCTTCTCAGGCCACCGATGAGTAGGAAGCCGCCGTAAACAGGTTTAGAAACCAAACGGAAAAAAGGAAGAATGATGGTGGGGGAAGGTGTTTTAGCAATATAAATACCCCAGCGGCACACACAGCCCTTCAGACTTGCACTTGTCACCTGACGAAGGCGATACGCCGAAAGGCCTTGTGACTAGCGGATGGTAGCAGTTTTCTATTTTGGATATATATATATAGATTACGGTGATTTAATATTATTTAATTGTTTGTTGGTGTTGGTATTTAACATATATAACAAAAATCATAAAAAAAGATAAAAAAAATATTTTTCAAAAAAAAAAAAAAAAAAAAAAAAAAAAACATTTTTTCATGTTAATTAAGGCGTGTGTTTAGTTGATTTCCAATTTTCAGGAGTGATTTAGAGACACACGGATTAGTGGGGAGTTGGTGTGTTGAACTCTATAATTCTAAGGAATATTCGTGGACAAAAAAGGAGGACCCACAACGAGGGACGTATTGGTTTTGTGTAAAAAGACCCCATTCAGTGAGGATCTGTAGTGAAATATACACTCTTTGATTCAGTGACAAATTCTACAATCCTCTGTGATTCATTTAAGGAATAAGTGTGCACACAGAGGACTCATTCGACGCTCCGGAAAGGGCATTAAAGGACGAATCACGTCACGAAGAAAAGATAAGTATCAAAAAAAATTTCTTTCTTTTTAGATTCTCGTATTTGCATGCATATTCCTTTTTGATTCTCATATATCCTTTTTAATTCTCAATATTTTCATACATATTCACATTTATTGATCACATTTTTGATAATCAATAAATCGTTTTTATCACGATATCTTTTGCATCTAGAAAGATTTCATTTTCAATAGCAAGAAAGAACTAATTTGCATTCACGACAATGGCTAACAATCAGAGCCGTGGTCGCAAGGGAAACAACTTTCGGAGGTCGAATCATCCGAATGTTGCTTTCATCAAGTTATTCTTTCAAATCATTCAGGCTTTACACCACTTACATGTTTTGAAACAGCAAGCAAAGGGCGAGCGCAGGACCAAGGGATTCGAAAAACAGGTTCACTATATGGATAGGTTTCTTAAACCGGCCCAGACGAACACACGACTCGTTGCTAAATTACAAAACTTAAATAGAACATGGGCAACTAAGGTCGCACAGACCTTATCGGAACATTATCGTGAACGAATTTCAGAACTAATGGGGATGATTGCTGGCTACGGCTTTGCGGATTGGACGATCAAGACTCTGTCGCACCAGGCACTTGACTGGGCGAAAAAGAATTTGAGGAAAAAACTTCAAACGGAAACGATCCAGGAGTTTTTGTCAATTGTCAAAACACTTTCGCCGGGACTTCCTAAACAAACTAATGCAAACTCGACATTGAGGCTCCAGGCATCTAACAATCCGACAAACGAACCAGGCTGGTCTTACAAAAGCCCGAAAAGACCCAGCCCAAGAAAGTACCCATTGGAACCGACGGTAATGCCGATTACGCTCAGTAATCGCTTTTTACCAATCCAACCACTGGACACTCAGCCGATTAGAACACCTTCCAAGCGGCGCATGTCTCACTCTCCCGTGCCTGGGACCACAGAGACCCCAAAGCGACAACGACAACGTGGTCCCACACCGGATAAGGCACGGAAATCTCTAGGTAATATGTTTTCGGCATCAACCAAAGGTCCTGAAAATACCTTTAATGTCTTGCCCTCTGTGAAGCCGTTACAAAACATGTTTAAATGTATGTCTGTACCGTCAATTCCCTCTCTTGTCTCCGGACTTAGGTCAAGGTCACCTTCCCCGGTTCGCCGCTCCATTTCACCGAGACACTCTCCTGCGGGATCACCCACGATCCCCAACCAGAGCTATGCTACGGTGGTGAAATGCTCCAAAAAACCGGGGCAAATTACCAGGCACCAGCGCCAAAAAATGGATTGGGCTATCCCAAAAATCACTTTTCCAACCTTGGTGCTCGGGGATTCGAACCTCGCCCGAATCACCAATGTCACCGATCGACAAATACAAATAGAGGCGTTCCCGGGGGCGAATATTTCGCACGTCACTCAACTGTTGCAAAATTACGAATACGAAGAAAAACCCCAAAGAGTTATCCTAAATGTAGGTATTAATGATAGGAGTAATATGAATACCAATAAGACTTGGCAGGAAATGAAGCAATTGTTCAAGGTTGCACGAGAAAGGTTTCCAAATTCCGAAGTGTTTGCGGCCAAAATACTCATCTCGGAGCAACTAGAGGTAAGAAATTCAAAAGAAGCCTGGAATATAAAAAAACTCAATGAATACATGTCAAAAATGCAAATGAATGGAGTTACGGTTCTAAATACAGGGATGGCGAACGAGGTGACGTTTCACCAGGATGGTATCCACTGGTCTCCTCGTTCAGCTAATTTGATTCTAAACAATTGGTTAGATCAAATAGACTCCGGTAAACGGGGTTTTCCCAAGGACAAGAAGGTAAACCATCGTATATAGGAAAACAGCTAGGGAGAGCGGTCATTAACCTTAGCAGTAGGAGTTTAGCGCAGGGGGAATACGACTTGCTAAACAAGGGTTTGAAATTCGTTCCCGCACCGAGCTATGTGGATGTTTCGACGCTTAAAGAACCGGTTAGAGAATTTACTAGAAAATTAATGATTACAAACTTTTTTCGTTCGGACGTAAATAGGGAGAAGGAACCCTTCGTGGAGAAAAGTACTTGGTGTCCACCACCTACAACATTTCCATCCACAATTAGACAAATAACCGATAAGGTGATGGTACAAATCTCCAAGATGCGATTTGAAAGAGAAAGACCGAACCTGAACAAGGAAGAAGTAAAAGCTATAAAAACTCTGAAACAAGATCAATCCATCATTATTAGAAAAGCAGATAAAGGTTCGGCAACAGTGGTTATGGATAAGGACGACTACATAAGGGAGATTGAACAACAATTGGCAAACCGAAATCATTACAGAAAGATAGACAATCCAATCTTCCCAGAGACTAGTAAAACTATCACGGAAATTGTCAATCGATTGGTCAAGAATAAATTTATCAGCAAAAAACAAGCGATGTACTTAACACCGCCAGGGAACCCTAGACCTAGACACATTTACACTTTACCGAAAATACATAAAGACCCGGAATCGTGGTGGGTCCCCTTTGAAATTCCACCTGGAAGACCGATAGTATCAGATGTAGGGAGTGAATCCTATAAAATATCAGAATATGTGGATTGGTTTTTAGCTCCGCTAGCATCGAAACATCCATCTTATCTCAGGGATACGAACGACTTTTTAGATAAAATTAGAGGTATCAAAATTCCAAAGGAAAGCCTTCTCGTTACTCTAGACGTGGAAAGCATGTACACCAATATTGACAACAAGGAGGGATTGAAGGCGGTGAGGAATTGTTTCATGAATAACCCTGACCCGAAGAGACCAGACCATGAAATTTTAGAGTTATTAAAACTGGGATTAGAAAATAACGATTTTGAATTCAATGGCAATTGGTATTTACAAACCTCAGGGACAGCTATGGGTAAAAAGTTCGCCCCTAGTTATGCTAATATCTTTATGGCCAACTGGGAAAAGGAAGTATTTAAGAAATGTCCGTTTCTCCCTTCGGTCTATTTTAGATTCCTAGACGACATTTTTCTCATTTGGACATTTTCAAGGGAAGAGTTTGACAGATTTTTTGGGATTTTAAATAATTTCCATCCCTCAATTAAACTAAAGGCGACTGTAAAGGAAACTTCCATTGATTTTCTGGATACCACTGTTTTTAAAGGGATCGATTTTAGCAAAACGGGGTTCATAGACACTAAAGTCTTTTTTAAGCCCACGGATACTCACCAATTACTGCATAAATTATCTTTCCATCCAAAACACACTTTCAGTGGAATTCTGAAATCACAAATTATCCGATTTCACAGATTATGCACTAGACAGGAAGATTTTCAAAGAGCGACAAATATTCTATTTAGAGCACTTCGGGGAAGGGGTTATTCAAAGCGATTTCTGAGAACAATCAAAATGAACACAATAAGGGATTTTCACTCCTTCACACATACATTCGGAACAACCAAAGCCTGCCGCAGCAAACGTTGCAATACGTGCCCTTTTCTGAAAGAATCAAGACACTTTTCTAGCCATGCCACTCATCAGACGTATGCAATCAAACAAAATTTATCCTGCGATTCGAGAAACGTTATTTACCTAATCTCGTGCCAAAAATGCGGAAAACAATACGTTGGGCAGACCACTCTCACACTGAGAGACCGCTTCACCAGACATAGATTTGACATTAATCACAAAGAAAATAAAGCGGTGGCAAATCATTTTAACGGTACTGACCATTCCCTGAAAGATTGCGCCATCATTCCAATTGAAGCAGTTGGAAGAAAGGAATTCCTAACAAAACGAGAAAACTATTGGATGCAAAAATTAAAAACTCTAAAGCCTTGGGGTCTCAATCAGCACGAGGAAACTGAGGAAGTCGTACCATTTGTGATAACCTTTAACTCCAAAGCAGCCCAGGTGGCTAAATGGATTAGAAAGGGGTACGCTTCTATTCAAGACAAGTATCCTCGAGTCTTTCGAAACAAACTTGTGACAGGATACCGGAGAAATAAAAACCTAAGTGATATACTAATTAGGAATAAAATAAGGAACGCAAGTAATTCTCCCTAGGCCAATGCTCGTAGGAATCTTAGTAATTCCTACCTTATATTCCGTTTTGCCTAACCTTGCTAGTGCCAGGGTTTTGCGTTCTGACCGTTATTCTTAATTGGAGATCTAGTCATTTCACACTGAAATGCCGACACCTATGTTCAATGAAACTTGGCAGAAAACACGTTCCGAGCTAGGGACGAACTTTGAATTGATTGCAGTCTCCTAGAGTTGGATGTAAGGTTATGACCACTCTCTCTAGTAAAACACTATATCCGCATTGAATATGTTATATTATATTCTATTAATTTGGGCTACCATCCGGGGGCTGTGTGATGTAAAACGAATAGGGTAATGGGTTGCTCACAATAGATTAATATAGTTGTAAGATAGTGCGTTTTTCTCTTGCTTTAACCAACTCGATTTTATGTGATTTATTGGTGGAAATAGGTATTACATGATTACAGTTTTAATTACTATTATTATTTTTTTATTTATTGGGATTCTAACCTAGGGGTATACCGAAACTGAATGACAGGAGTAAGAACTGGATTAATCCAATACCCTTCTTAACGCTTATGTTTAGAGGGAACCTCGGTTAGGTTTAGACCGCACACAAATTGACATATGCTTTTAATTACCATAACGTACAATAGCTATCCCCTCAAGAGCAAACATCTTTTTGGCAATGTTTTCTTAGGAGTTAGGAAATAACATGGCTAGCAATATGGGCTTCACTGGAGAAGTAAAAATGTTAAACATATGGTTTCCAATCGAGCCACTACCCTACCGATTATGAGTAGGCCACGGGCGCACTAATCGCTTTGTTGACGCTTGACGGCAAAGCGTGCGCTGATTAATTGATTGACAAGCACGGTCGGCACGGTTCTTCTCAGGCCACCGATGAGTAGGAAGCCGCCGTAAACAGGTTTAGAAACCAAACGGAAAAAAGGAAGAATGATGGTGGGGGAAGGTGTTTTAGCAATATAAATACCCCAGCGGCACACACAGCCCTTCAGACTTGCACTTGTCACCTGACGAAGGCGATACGCCGAAAGGCCTTGTGACTAGCGGATGGTAGCAGTTTTCTATTTTGGATATATATATATAGATTACGGTGATTTAATATTATTTAATTGTTTGTTGGTGTTGGTATTTAACATATATAACAAAAATCATAAAAAAAGATAAAAAAAATATTTTTCAAAAAAAACAAAAAAAAAAAAAAAAAAAAAAAAAAAAAACATTTTTTCATGTTAATTAAGGCGTGTGTTTAGTTGATTTCCAATTTTCAGGAGTGATTTAGAGACACACGGATTAGTGGGGAGTTGGTGTGTTGAACTCTATAATTCTAAGGAATATTCGTGGACAAAAAAGGAGGACCCACAACGAGGGACGTATTGGTTTTGTGTAAAAAGACCCCATTCAGTGAGGATCTGTAGTGAAATATACACTCTTTGATTCAGTGACAAATTCTACAATCCTCTGTGATTCATTTAAGGAATAAGTGTGCACACAGAGGACTCATTCGACGCTCCGGAAAGGGCATTAAAGGACGAATCACGTCACGAAGAAAAGATAAGTATCAAAAAAAATTTCTTTCTTTTTAGATTCTCGTATTTGCATGCATATTCCTTTTTGATTCTCATATATCCTTTTTAATTCTCAATATTTTCATACATATTCACATTTATTGATCACATTTTTGATAATCAATAAATCGTTTTTATCACGATATCTTTTGCATCTAGAAAGATTTCATTTTCAATAGCAAGAAAGAACTAATTTGCATTCACGACAATGGCTAACAATCAGAGCCGTGGTCGCAAGGGAAACAACTTTCGGAGGTCGAATCATCCGAATGTTGCTTTCATCAAGTTATTCTTTCAAATCATTCAGGCTTTACACCACTTACATGTTTTGAAACAGCAAGCAAAGGGCGAGCGCAGGACCAAGGGATTCGAAAAACAGGTTCACTATATGGATAGGTTTCTTAAACCGGCCCAGACGAACACACGACTCGTTGCTAAATTACAAAACTTAAATAGAACATGGGCAACTAAGGTCGCACAGACCTTATCGGAACATTATCGTGAACGAATTTCAGAACTAATGGGGATGATTGCTGGCTACGGCTTTGCGGATTGGACGATCAAGACTCTGTCGCACCAGGCACTTGACTGGGCGAAAAAGAATTTGAGGAAAAAACTTCAAACGGAAACGATCCAGGAGTTTTTGTCAATTGTCAAAACACTTTCGCCGGGACTTCCTAAACAAACTAATGCAAACTCGACATTGAGGCTCCAGGCATCTAACAATCCGACAAACGAACCAGGCTGGTCTTACAAAAGCCCGAAAAGACCCAGCCCAAGAAAGTACCCATTGGAACCGACGGTAATGCCGATTACGCTCAGTAATCGCTTTTTACCAATCCAACCACTGGACACTCAGCCGATTAGAACACCTTCCAAGCGGCGCATGTCTCACTCTCCCGTGCCTGGGACCACAGAGACCCCAAAGCGACAACGACAACGTGGTCCCACACCGGATAAGGCACGGAAATCTCTAGGTAATATGTTTTCGGCATCAACCAAAGGTCCTGAAAATACCTTTAATGTCTTGCCCTCTGTGAAGCCGTTACAAAACATGTTTAAATGTATGTCTGTACCGTCAATTCCCTCTCTTGTCTCCGGACTTAGGTCAAGGTCACCTTCCCCGGTTCGCCGCTCCATTTCACCGAGACACTCTCCTGCGGGATCACCCACGATCCCCAACCAGAGCTATGCTACGGTGGTGAAATGCTCCAAAAAACCGGGGCAAATTACCAGGCACCAGCGCCAAAAAATGGATTGGGCTATCCCAAAAATCACTTTTCCAACCTTGGTGCTCGGGGATTCGAACCTCGCCCGAATCACCAATGTCACCGATCGACAAATACAAATAGAGGCGTTCCCGGGGGCGAATATTTCGCACGTCACTCAACTGTTGCAAAATTACGAATACGAAGAAAAACCCCAAAGAGTTATCCTAAATGTAGGTATTAATGATAGGAGTAATATGAATACCAATAAGACTTGGCAGGAAATGAAGCAATTGTTCAAGGTTGCACGAGAAAGGTTTCCAAATTCCGAAGTGTTTGCGGCCAAAATACTCATCTCGGAGCAACTAGAGGTAAGAAATTCAAAAGAAGCCTGGAATATAAAAAAACTCAATGAATACATGTCAAAAATGCAAATGAATGGAGTTACGGTTCTAAATACAGGGATGGCGAACGAGGTGACGTTTCACCAGGATGGTATCCACTGGTCTCCTCGTTCAGCTAATTTGATTCTAAACAATTGGTTAGATCAAATAGACTCCGGTAAACGGGGTTTTCCCAAGGACAAGAAGGTAAACCATCGTATATAGGAAAACAGCTAGGGAGAGCGGTCATTAACCTTAGCAGTAGGAGTTTAGCGCAGGGGGAATACGACTTGCTAAACAAGGGTTTGAAATTCGTTCCCGCACCGAGCTATGTGGATGTTTCGACGCTTAAAGAACCGGTTAGAGAATTTACTAGAAAATTAATGATTACAAACTTTTTTCGTTCGGACGTAAATAGGGAGAAGGAACCCTTCGTGGAGAAAAGTACTTGGTGTCCACCACCTACAACATTTCCATCCACAATTAGACAAATAACCGATAAGGTGATGGTACAAATCTCCAAGATGCGATTTGAAAGAGAAAGACCGAACCTGAACAAGGAAGAAGTAAAAGCTATAAAAACTCTGAAACAAGATCAATCCATCATTATTAGAAAAGCAGATAAAGGTTCGGCAACAGTGGTTATGGATAAGGACGACTACATAAGGGAGATTGAACAACAATTGGCAAACCGAAATCATTACAGAAAGATAGACAATCCAATCTTCCCAGAGACTAGTAAAACTATCACGGAAATTGTCAATCGATTGGTCAAGAATAAATTTATCAGCAAAAAACAAGCGATGTACTTAACACCGCCAGGGAACCCTAGACCTAGACACATTTACACTTTACCGAAAATACATAAAGACCCGGAATCGTGGTGGGTCCCCTTTGAAATTCCACCTGGAAGACCGATAGTATCAGATGTAGGGAGTGAATCCTATAAAATATCAGAATATGTGGATTGGTTTTTAGCTCCGCTAGCATCGAAACATCCATCTTATCTCAGGGATACGAACGACTTTTTAGATAAAATTAGAGGTATCAAAATTCCAAAGGAAAGCCTTCTCGTTACTCTAGACGTGGAAAGCATGTACACCAATATTGACAACAAGGAGGGATTGAAGGCGGTGAGGAATTGTTTCATGAATAACCCTGACCCGAAGAGACCAGACCATGAAATTTTAGAGTTATTAAAACTGGGATTAGAAAATAACGATTTTGAATTCAATGGCAATTGGTATTTACAAACCTCAGGGACAGCTATGGGTAAAAAGTTCGCCCCTAGTTATGCTAATATCTTTATGGCCAACTGGGAAAAGGAAGTATTTAAGAAATGTCCGTTTCTCCCTTCGGTCTATTTTAGATTCCTAGACGACATTTTTCTCATTTGGACATTTTCAAGGGAAGAGTTTGACAGATTTTTTGGGATTTTAAATAATTTCCATCCCTCAATTAAACTAAAGGCGACTGTAAAGGAAACTTCCATTGATTTTCTGGATACCACTGTTTTTAAAGGGATCGATTTTAGCAAAACGGGGTTCATAGACACTAAAGTCTTTTTTAAGCCCACGGATACTCACCAATTACTGCATAAATTATCTTTCCATCCAAAACACACTTTCAGTGGAATTCTGAAATCACAAATTATCCGATTTCACAGATTATGCACTAGACAGGAAGATTTTCAAAGAGCGACAAATATTCTATTTAGAGCACTTCGGGGAAGGGGTTATTCAAAGCGATTTCTGAGAACAATCAAAATGAACACAATAAGGGATTTTCACTCCTTCACACATACATTCGGAACAACCAAAGCCTGCCGCAGCAAACGTTGCAATACGTGCCCTTTTCTGAAAGAATCAAGACACTTTTCTAGCCATGCCACTCATCAGACGTATGCAATCAAACAAAATTTATCCTGCGATTCGAGAAACGTTATTTACCTAATCTCGTGCCAAAAATGCGGAAAACAATACGTTGGGCAGACCACTCTCACACTGAGAGACCGCTTCACCAGACATAGATTTGACATTAATCACAAAGAAAATAAAGCGGTGGCAAATCATTTTAACGGTACTGACCATTCCCTGAAAGATTGCGCCATCATTCCAATTGAAGCAGTTGGAAGAAAGGAATTCCTAACAAAACGAGAAAACTATTGGATGCAAAAATTAAAAACTCTAAAGCCTTGGGGTCTCAATCAGCACGAGGAAACTGAGGAAGTCGTACCATTTGTGATAACCTTTAACTCCAAAGCAGCCCAGGTGGCTAAATGGATTAGAAAGGGGTACGCTTCTATTCAAGACAAGTATCCTCGAGTCTTTCGAAACAAACTTGTGACAGGATACCGGAGAAATAAAAACCTAAGTGATATACTAATTAGGAATAAAATAAGGAACGCAAGTAATTCTCCCTAGGCCAATGCTCGTAGGAATCTTAGTAATTCCTACCTTATATTCCGTTTTGCCTAACCTTGCTAGTGCCAGGGTTTTGCGTTCTGACCGTTATTCTTAATTGGAGATCTAGTCATTTCACACTGAAATGCCGACACCTATGTTCAATGAAACTTGGCAGAAAACACGTTCCGAGCTAGGGACGAACTTTGAATTGATTGCAGTCTCCTAGAGTTGGATGTAAGGTTATGACCACTCTCTCTAGTAAAACACTATATCCGCATTGAATATGTTATATTATATTCTATTAATTTGGGCTACCATCCGGGGGCTGTGTGATGTAAAACGAATAGGGTAATGGGTTGCTCACAATAGATTAATATAGTTGTAAGATAGTGCGTTTTTCTCTTGCTTTAACCAACTCGATTTTATGTGATTTATTGGTGGAAATAGGTATTACATGATTACAGTTTTAATTACTATTATTATTTTTTTATTTATTGGGATTCTAACCTAGGGGTATACCGAAACTGAATGACAGGAGTAAGAACTGGATTAATCCAATACCCTTCTTAACGCTTATGTTTAGAGGGAACCTCGGTTAGGTTTAGACCGCACACAAATTGACATATGCTTTTAATTACCATAACGTACAATAGCTATCCCCTCAAGAGCAAACATCTTTTTGGCAATGTTTTCTTAGGAGTTAGGAAATAACATGGCTAGCAATATGGGCTTCACTGGAGAAGTAAAAATGTTAAACATATGGTTTCCAATCGAGCCACTACCCTACCGATTATGAGTAGGCCACGGGCGCACTAATCGCTTTGTTGACGCTTGACGGCAAAGCGTGCGCTGATTAATTGATTGACAAGCACGGTCGGCACGGTTCTTCTCAGGCCACCGATGAGTAGGAAGCCGCCGTAAACAGGTTTAGAAACCAAACGGAAAAAAGGAAGAATGATGGTGGGGGAAGGTGTTTTAGCAATATAAATACCCCAGCGGCACACACAGCCCTTCAGACTTGCACTTGTCACCTGACGAAGGCGATACGCCGAAAGGCCTTGTGACTAGCGGATGGTAGCAGTTTTCTATTTTGGATATATATATATAGATTACGGTGATTTAATATTATTTAATTGTTTGTTGGTGTTGGTATTTAACATATATAACAAAAATCATAAAAAAAGATAAAAAAAATATTTTTCAAAAAAAAAAAAAAAAAAAAAAAAAAAAACATTTTTTCATGTTAATTAAGGCGTGTGTTTAGTTGATTTCCAATTTTCAGGAGTGATTTAGAGACACACGGATTAGTGGGGAGTTGGTGTGTTGAACTCTATAATTCTAAGGAATATTCGTGGACAAAAAAGGAGGACCCACAACGAGGGACGTATTGGTTTTGTGTAAAAAGACCCCATTCAGTGAGGATCTGTAGTGAAATATACACTCTTTGATTCAGTGACAAATTCTACAATCCTCTGTGATTCATTTAAGGAATAAGTGTGCACACAGAGGACTCATTCGACGCTCCGGAAAGGGCATTAAAGGACGAATCACGTCACGAAGAAAAGATAAGTATCAAAAAAAATTTCTTTCTTTTTAGATTCTCGTATTTGCATGCATATTCCTTTTTGATTCTCATATATCCTTTTTAATTCTCAATATTTTCATACATATTCACATTTATTGATCACATTTTTGATAATCAATAAATCGTTTTTATCACGATATCTTTTGCATCTAGAAAGATTTCATTTTCAATAGCAAGAAAGAACTAATTTGCATTCACGACAATGGCTAACAATCAGAGCCGTGGTCGCAAGGGAAACAACTTTCGGAGGTCGAATCATCCGAATGTTGCTTTCATCAAGTTATTCTTTCAAATCATTCAGGCTTTACACCACTTACATGTTTTGAAACAGCAAGCAAAGGGCGAGCGCAGGACCAAGGGATTCGAAAAACAGGTTCACTATATGGATAGGTTTCTTAAACCGGCCCAGACGAACACACGACTCGTTGCTAAATTACAAAACTTAAATAGAACATGGGCAACTAAGGTCGCACAGACCTTATCGGAACATTATCGTGAACGAATTTCAGAACTAATGGGGATGATTGCTGGCTACGGCTTTGCGGATTGGACGATCAAGACTCTGTCGCACCAGGCACTTGACTGGGCGAAAAAGAATTTGAGGAAAAAACTTCAAACGGAAACGATCCAGGAGTTTTTGTCAATTGTCAAAACACTTTCGCCGGGACTTCCTAAACAAACTAATGCAAACTCGACATTGAGGCTCCAGGCATCTAACAATCCGACAAACGAACCAGGCTGGTCTTACAAAAGCCCGAAAAGACCCAGCCCAAGAAAGTACCCATTGGAACCGACGGTAATGCCGATTACGCTCAGTAATCGCTTTTTACCAATCCAACCACTGGACACTCAGCCGATTAGAACACCTTCCAAGCGGCGCATGTCTCACTCTCCCGTGCCTGGGACCACAGAGACCCCAAAGCGACAACGACAACGTGGTCCCACACCGGATAAGGCACGGAAATCTCTAGGTAATATGTTTTCGGCATCAACCAAAGGTCCTGAAAATACCTTTAATGTCTTGCCCTCTGTGAAGCCGTTACAAAACATGTTTAAATGTATGTCTGTACCGTCAATTCCCTCTCTTGTCTCCGGACTTAGGTCAAGGTCACCTTCCCCGGTTCGCCGCTCCATTTCACCGAGACACTCTCCTGCGGGATCACCCACGATCCCCAACCAGAGCTATGCTACGGTGGTGAAATGCTCCAAAAAACCGGGGCAAATTACCAGGCACCAGCGCCAAAAAATGGATTGGGCTATCCCAAAAATCACTTTTCCAACCTTGGTGCTCGGGGATTCGAACCTCGCCCGAATCACCAATGTCACCGATCGACAAATACAAATAGAGGCGTTCCCGGGGGCGAATATTTCGCACGTCACTCAACTGTTGCAAAATTACGAATACGAAGAAAAACCCCAAAGAGTTATCCTAAATGTAGGTATTAATGATAGGAGTAATATGAATACCAATAAGACTTGGCAGGAAATGAAGCAATTGTTCAAGGTTGCACGAGAAAGGTTTCCAAATTCCGAAGTGTTTGCGGCCAAAATACTCATCTCGGAGCAACTAGAGGTAAGAAATTCAAAAGAAGCCTGGAATATAAAAAAACTCAATGAATACATGTCAAAAATGCAAATGAATGGAGTTACGGTTCTAAATACAGGGATGGCGAACGAGGTGACGTTTCACCAGGATGGTATCCACTGGTCTCCTCGTTCAGCTAATTTGATTCTAAACAATTGGTTAGATCAAATAGACTCCGGTAAACGGGGTTTTCCCAAGGACAAGAAGGTAAACCATCGTATATAGGAAAACAGCTAGGGAGAGCGGTCATTAACCTTAGCAGTAGGAGTTTAGCGCAGGGGGAATACGACTTGCTAAACAAGGGTTTGAAATTCGTTCCCGCACCGAGCTATGTGGATGTTTCGACGCTTAAAGAACCGGTTAGAGAATTTACTAGAAAATTAATGATTACAAACTTTTTTCGTTCGGACGTAAATAGGGAGAAGGAACCCTTCGTGGAGAAAAGTACTTGGTGTCCACCACCTACAACATTTCCATCCACAATTAGACAAATAACCGATAAGGTGATGGTACAAATCTCCAAGATGCGATTTGAAAGAGAAAGACCGAACCTGAACAAGGAAGAAGTAAAAGCTATAAAAACTCTGAAACAAGATCAATCCATCATTATTAGAAAAGCAGATAAAGGTTCGGCAACAGTGGTTATGGATAAGGACGACTACATAAGGGAGATTGAACAACAATTGGCAAACCGAAATCATTACAGAAAGATAGACAATCCAATCTTCCCAGAGACTAGTAAAACTATCACGGAAATTGTCAATCGATTGGTCAAGAATAAATTTATCAGCAAAAAACAAGCGATGTACTTAACACCGCCAGGGAACCCTAGACCTAGACACATTTACACTTTACCGAAAATACATAAAGACCCGGAATCGTGGTGGGTCCCCTTTGAAATTCCACCTGGAAGACCGATAGTATCAGATGTAGGGAGTGAATCCTATAAAATATCAGAATATGTGGATTGGTTTTTAGCTCCGCTAGCATCGAAACATCCATCTTATCTCAGGGATACGAACGACTTTTTAGATAAAATTAGAGGTATCAAAATTCCAAAGGAAAGCCTTCTCGTTACTCTAGACGTGGAAAGCATGTACACCAATATTGACAACAAGGAGGGATTGAAGGCGGTGAGGAATTGTTTCATGAATAACCCTGACCCGAAGAGACCAGACCATGAAATTTTAGAGTTATTAGAACTGGGATTAGAAAATAACGATTTTGAATTCAATGGCAATTGGTATTTACAAACCTCAGGGACAGCTATGGGTAAAAAGTTCGCCCCTAGTTATGCTAATATCTTTATGGCCAACTGGGAAAAGGAAGTATTTAAGAAATGTCCGTTTCTCCCTTCGGTCTATTTTAGATTCCTAGACGACATTTTTCTCATTTGGACATTTTCAAGGGAAGAGTTTGACAGATTTTTTGGGATTTTAAATAATTTCCATCCCTCAATTAAACTAAAGGCGACTGTAAAGGAAACTTCCATTGATTTTCTGGATACCACTGTTTTTAAAGGGATCGATTTTAGCAAAACGGGGTTCATAGACACTAAAGTCTTTTTTAAGCCCACGGATACTCACCAATTACTGCATAAATTATCTTTCCATCCAAAACACACTTTCAGTGGAATTCTGAAATCACAAATTATCCGATTTCACAGATTATGCACTAGACAGGAAGATTTTCAAAGAGCGACAAATATTCTATTTAGAGCACTTCGGGGAAGGGGTTATTCAAAGCGATTTCTGAGAACAATCAAAATGAACACAATAAGGGATTTTCACTCCTTCACACATACATTCGGAACAACCAAAGCCTGCCGCAGCAAACGTTGCAATACGTGCCCTTTTCTGAAAGAATCAAGACACTTTTCTAGCCATGCCACTCATCAGACGTATGCAATCAAACAAAATTTATCCTGCGATTCGAGAAACGTTATTTACCTAATCTCGTGCCAAAAATGCGGAAAACAATACGTTGGGCAGACCACTCTCACACTGAGAGACCGCTTCACCAGACATAGATTTGACATTAATCACAAAGAAAATAAAGCGGTGGCAAATCATTTTAACGGTACTGACCATTCCCTGAAAGATTGCGCCATCATTCCAATTGAAGCAGTTGGAAGAAAGGAATTCCTAACAAAACGAGAAAACTATTGGATGCAAAAATTAAAAACTCTAAAGCCTTGGGGTCTCAATCAGCACGAGGAAACTGAGGAAGTCGTACCATTTGTGATAACCTTTAACTCCAAAGCAGCCCAGGTGGCTAAATGGATTAGAAAGGGGTACGCTTCTATTCAAGACAAGTATCCTCGAGTCTTTCGAAACAAACTTGTGACAGGATACCGGAGAAATAAAAACCTAAGTGATATACTAATTAGGAATAAAATAAGGAACGCAAGTAATTCTCCCTAGGCCAATGCTCGTAGGAATCTTAGTAATTCCTACCTTATATTCCGTTTTGCCTAACCTTGCTAGTGCCAGGGTTTTGCGTTCTGACCGTTATTCTTAATTGGAGATCTAGTCATTTCACACTGAAATGCCGACACCTATGTTCAATGAAACTTGGCAGAAAACACGTTCCGAGCTAGGGACGAACTTTGAATTGATTGCAGTCTCCTAGAGTTGGATGTAAGGTTATGACCACTCTCTCTAGTAAAACACTATATCCGCATTGAATATGTTATATTATATTCTATTAATTTGGGCTACCATCCGGGGGCTGTGTGATGTAAAACGAATAGGGTAATGGGTTGCTCACAATAGATTAATATAGTTGTAAGATAGTGCGTTTTTCTCTTGCTTTAACCAACTCGATTTTATGTGATTTATTGGTGGAAATAGGTATTACATGATTACAGTTTTAATTACTATTATTATTTTTTTATTTATTGGGATTCTAACCTAGGGGTATACCGAAACTGAATGACAGGAGTAAGAACTGGATTAATCCAATACCCTTCTTAACGCTTATGTTTAGAGGGAACCTCGGTTAGGTTTAGACCGCACACAAATTGACATATGCTTTTAATTACCATAACGTACAATAGCTATCCCCTCAAGAGCAAACATCTTTTTGGCAATGTTTTCTTAGGAGTTAGGAAATAACATGGCTAGCAATATGGGCTTCACTGGAGAAGTAAAAATGTTAAACATATGGTTTCCAATCGAGCCACTACCCTACCGATTATGAGTAGGCCACGGGCGCACTAATCGCTTTGTTGACGCTTGACGGCAAAGCGTGCGCTGATTAATTGATTGACAAGCACGGTCGGCACGGTTCTTCTCAGGCCACCGATGAGTAGGAAGCCGCCGTAAACAGGTTTAGAAACCAAACGGAAAAAAGGAAGAATGATGGTGGGGGAAGGTGTTTTAGCAATATAAATACCCCAGCGGCACACACAGCCCTTCAGACTTGCACTTGTCACCTGACGAAGGCGATACGCCGAAAGGCCTTGTGACTAGCGGATGGTAGCAGTTTTCTATTTTGGATATATATATATAGATTACGGTGATTTAATATTATTTAATTGTTTGTTGGTGTTGGTATTTAACATATATAACAAAAATCATAAAAAAAGATAAAAAAAATATTTTTCAAAAAAAAAAAAAAAAAAAAAAAAAAAAAAAAAAAAAAAAAAAAAAAAAAAAAACATTTTTTCATGTTAATTAAGGCGTGTGTTTAGTTGATTTCCAATTTTCAGGAGTGATTTAGAGACACACGGATTAGTGGGGAGTTGGTGTGTTGAACTCTATAATTCTAAGGAATATTCGTGGACAAAAAAGGAGGACCCACAACGAGGGACGTATTGGTTTTGTGTAAAAAGACCCCATTCAGTGAGGATCTGTAGTGAAATATACACTCTTTGATTCAGTGACAAATTCTACAATCCTCTGTGATTCATTTAAGGAATAAGTGTGCACACAGAGGACTCATTCGACGCTCCGGAAAGGGCATTAAAGGACGAATCACGTCACGAAGAAAAGATAAGTATCAAAAAAAATTTCTTTCTTTTTAGATTCTCGTATTTGCATGCATATTCCTTTTTGATTCTCATATATCCTTTTTAATTCTCAATATTTTCATACATATTCACATTTATTGATCACATTTTTGATAATCAATAAATCGTTTTTATCACGATATCTTTTGCATCTAGAAAGATTTCATTTTCAATAGCAAGAAAGAACTAATTTGCATTCACGACAATGGCTAACAATCAGAGCCGTGGTCGCAAGGGAAACAACTTTCGGAGGTCGAATCATCCGAATGTTGCTTTCATCAAGTTATTCTTTCAAATCATTCAGGCTTTACACCACTTACATGTTTTGAAACAGCAAGCAAAGGGCGAGCGCAGGACCAAGGGATTCGAAAAACAGGTTCACTATATGGATAGGTTTCTTAAACCGGCCCAGACGAACACACGACTCGTTGCTAAATTACAAAACTTAAATAGAACATGGGCAACTAAGGTCGCACAGACCTTATCGGAACATTATCGTGAACGAATTTCAGAACTAATGGGGATGATTGCTGGCTACGGCTTTGCGGATTGGACGATCAAGACTCTGTCGCACCAGGCACTTGACTGGGCGAAAAAGAATTTGAGGAAAAAACTTCAAACGGAAACGATCCAGGAGTTTTTGTCAATTGTCAAAACACTTTCGCCGGGACTTCCTAAACAAACTAATGCAAACTCGACATTGAGGCTCCAGGCATCTAACAATCCGACAAACGAACCAGGCTGGTCTTACAAAAGCCCGAAAAGACCCAGCCCAAGAAAGTACCCATTGGAACCGACGGTAATGCCGATTACGCTCAGTAATCGCTTTTTACCAATCCAACCACTGGACACTCAGCCGATTAGAACACCTTCCAAGCGGCGCATGTCTCACTCTCCCGTGCCTGGGACCACAGAGACCCCAAAGCGACAACGACAACGTGGTCCCACACCGGATAAGGCACGGAAATCTCTAGGTAATATGTTTTCGGCATCAACCAAAGGTCCTGAAAATACCTTTAATGTCTTGCCCTCTGTGAAGCCGTTACAAAACATGTTTAAATGTATGTCTGTACCGTCAATTCCCTCTCTTGTCTCCGGACTTAGGTCAAGGTCACCTTCCCCGGTTCGCCGCTCCATTTCACCGAGACACTCTCCTGCGGGATCACCCACGATCCCCAACCAGAGCTATGCTACGGTGGTGAAATGCTCCAAAAAACCGGGGCAAATTACCAGGCACCAGCGCCAAAAAATGGATTGGGCTATCCCAAAAATCACTTTTCCAACCTTGGTGCTCGGGGATTCGAACCTCGCCCGAATCACCAATGTCACCGATCGACAAATACAAATAGAGGCGTTCCCGGGGGCGAATATTTCGCACGTCACTCAACTGTTGCAAAATTACGAATACGAAGAAAAACCCCAAAGAGTTATCCTAAATGTAGGTATTAATGATAGGAGTAATATGAATACCAATAAGACTTGGCAGGAAATGAAGCAATTGTTCAAGGTTGCACGAGAAAGGTTTCCAAATTCCGAAGTGTTTGCGGCCAAAATACTCATCTCGGAGCAACTAGAGGTAAGAAATTCAAAAGAAGCCTGGAATATAAAAAAACTCAATGAATACATGTCAAAAATGCAAATGAATGGAGTTACGGTTCTAAATACAGGGATGGCGAACGAGGTGACGTTTCACCAGGATGGTATCCACTGGTCTCCTCGTTCAGCTAATTTGATTCTAAACAATTGGTTAGATCAAATAGACTCCGGTAAACGGGGTTTTCCCAAGGACAAGAAGGTAAACCATCGTATATAGGAAAACAGCTAGGGAGAGCGGTCATTAACCTTAGCAGTAGGAGTTTAGCGCAGGGGGAATACGACTTGCTAAACAAGGGTTTGAAATTCGTTCCCGCACCGAGCTATGTGGATGTTTCGACGCTTAAAGAACCGGTTAGAGAATTTACTAGAAAATTAATGATTACAAACTTTTTTCGTTCGGACGTAAATAGGGAGAAGGAACCCTTCGTGGAGAAAAGTACTTGGTGTCCACCACCTACAACATTTCCATCCACAATTAGACAAATAACCGATAAGGTGATGGTACAAATCTCCAAGATGCGATTTGAAAGAGAAAGACCGAACCTGAACAAGGAAGAAGTAAAAGCTATAAAAACTCTGAAACAAGATCAATCCATCATTATTAGAAAAGCAGATAAAGGTTCGGCAACAGTGGTTATGGATAAGGACGACTACATAAGGGAGATTGAACAACAATTGGCAAACCGAAATCATTACAGAAAGATAGACAATCCAATCTTCCCAGAGACTAGTAAAACTATCACGGAAATTGTCAATCGATTGGTCAAGAATAAATTTATCAGCAAAAAACAAGCGATGTACTTAACACCGCCAGGGAACCCTAGACCTAGACACATTTACACTTTACCGAAAATACATAAAGACCCGGAATCGTGGTGGGTCCCCTTTGAAATTCCACCTGGAAGACCGATAGTATCAGATGTAGGGAGTGAATCCTATAAAATATCAGAATATGTGGATTGGTTTTTAGCTCCGCTAGCATCGAAACATCCATCTTATCTCAGGGATACGAACGACTTTTTAGATAAAATTAGAGGTATCAAAATTCCAAAGGAAAGCCTTCTCGTTACTCTAGACGTGGAAAGCATGTACACCAATATTGACAACAAGGAGGGATTGAAGGCGGTGAGGAATTGTTTCATGAATAACCCTGACCCGAAGAGACCAGACCATGAAATTTTAGAGTTATTAAAACTGGGATTAGAAAATAACGATTTTGAATTCAATGGCAATTGGTATTTACAAACCTCAGGGACAGCTATGGGTAAAAAGTTCGCCCCTAGTTATGCTAATATCTTTATGGCCAACTGGGAAAAGGAAGTATTTAAGAAATGTCCGTTTCTCCCTTCGGTCTATTTTAGATTCCTAGACGACATTTTTCTCATTTGGACATTTTCAAGGGAAGAGTTTGACAGATTTTTTGGGATTTTAAATAATTTCCATCCCTCAATTAAACTAAAGGCGACTGTAAAGGAAACTTCCATTGATTTTCTGGATACCACTGTTTTTAAAGGGATCGATTTTAGCAAAACGGGGTTCATAGACACTAAAGTCTTTTTTAAGCCCACGGATACTCACCAATTACTGCATAAATTATCTTTCCATCCAAAACACACTTTCAGTGGAATTCTGAAATCACAAATTATCCGATTTCACAGATTATGCACTAGACAGGAAGATTTTCAAAGAGCGACAAATATTCTATTTAGAGCACTTCGGGGAAGGGGTTATTCAAAGCGATTTCTGAGAACAATCAAAATGAACACAATAAGGGATTTTCACTCCTTCACACATACATTCGGAACAACCAAAGCCTGCCGCAGCAAACGTTGCAATACGTGCCCTTTTCTGAAAGAATCAAGACACTTTTCTAGCCATGCCACTCATCAGACGTATGCAATCAAACAAAATTTATCCTGCGATTCGAGAAACGTTATTTACCTAATCTCGTGCCAAAAATGCGGAAAACAATACGTTGGGCAGACCACTCTCACACTGAGAGACCGCTTCACCAGACATAGATTTGACATTAATCACAAAGAAAATAAAGCGGTGGCAAATCATTTTAACGGTACTGACCATTCCCTGAAAGATTGCGCCATCATTCCAATTGAAGCAGTTGGAAGAAAGGAATTCCTAACAAAACGAGAAAACTATTGGATGCAAAAATTAAAAACTCTAAAGCCTTGGGGTCTCAATCAGCACGAGGAAACTGAGGAAGTCGTACCATTTGTGATAACCTTTAACTCCAAAGCAGCCCAGGTGGCTAAATGGATTAGAAAGGGGTACGCTTCTATTCAAGACAAGTATCCTCGAGTCTTTCGAAACAAACTTGTGACAGGATACCGGAGAAATAAAAACCTAAGTGATATACTAATTAGGAATAAAATAAGGAACGCAAGTAATTCTCCCTAGGCCAATGCTCGTAGGAATCTTAGTAATTCCTACCTTATATTCCGTTTTGCCTAACCTTGCTAGTGCCAGGGTTTTGCGTTCTGACCGTTATTCTTAATTGGAGATCTAGTCATTTCACACTGAAATGCCGACACCTATGTTCAATGAAACTTGGCAGAAAACACGTTCCGAGCTAGGGACGAACTTTGAATTGATTGCAGTCTCCTAGAGTTGGATGTAAGGTTATGACCACTCTCTCTAGTAAAACACTATATCCGCATTGAATATGTTATATTATATTCTATTAATTTGGGCTACCATCCGGGGGCTGTGTGATGTAAAACGAATAGGGTAATGGGTTGCTCACAATAGATTAATATAGTTGTAAGATAGTGCGTTTTTCTCTTGCTTTAACCAACTCGATTTTATGTGATTTATTGGTGGAAATAGGTATTACATGATTACAGTTTTAATTACTATTATTATTTTTTTATTTATTGGGATTCTAACCTAGGGGTATACCGAAACTGAATGACAGGAGTAAGAACTGGATTAATCCAATACCCTTCTTAACGCTTATGTTTAGAGGGAACCTCGGTTAGGTTTAGACCGCACACAAATTGACATATGCTTTTAATTACCATAACGTACAATAGCTATCCCCTCAAGAGCAAACATCTTTTTGGCAATGTTTTCTTAGGAGTTAGGAAATAACATGGCTAGCAATATGGGCTTCACTGGAGAAGTAAAAATGTTAAACATATGGTTTCCAATCGAGCCACTACCCTACCGATTATGAGTAGGCCACGGGCGCACTAATCGCTTTGTTGACGCTTGACGGCAAAGCGTGCGCTGATTAATTGATTGACAAGCACGGTCGGCACGGTTCTTCTCAGGCCACCGATGAGTAGGAAGCCGCCGTAAACAGGTTTAGAAACCAAACGGAAAAAAGGAAGAATGATGGTGGGGGAAGGTGTTTTAGCAATATAAATACCCCAGCGGCACACACAGCCCTTCAGACTTGCACTTGTCACCTGACGAAGGCGATACGCCGAAAGGCCTTGTGACTAGCGGATGGTAGCAGTTTTCTATTTTGGATATATATATATAGATTACGGTGATTTAATATTATTTAATTGTTTGTTGGTGTTGGTATTTAACATATATAACAAAAATCATAAAAAAAGATAAAAAAAATATTTTTCAAAAAAAAAAAAAAAAAAAAAAAAAAAAAAAAAAAAAAAAAAAAAAAACAAAACATTTTTTCATGTTAATTAAGGCGTGTGTTTAGTTGATTTCCAATTTTCAGGAGTGATTTAGAGACACACGGATTAGTGGGGAGTTGGTGTGTTGAACTCTATAATTCTAAGGAATATTCGTGGACAAAAAAGGAGGACCCACAACGAGGGACGTATTGGTTTTGTGTAAAAAGACCCCATTCAGTGAGGATCTGTAGTGAAATATACACTCTTTGATTCAGTGACAAATTCTACAATCCTCTGTGATTCATTTAAGGAATAAGTGTGCACACAGAGGACTCATTCGACGCTCCGGAAAGGGCATTAAAGGACGAATCACGTCACGAAGAAAAGATAAGTATCAAAAAAAATTTCTTTCTTTTTAGATTCTCGTATTTGCATGCATATTCCTTTTTGATTCTCATATATCCTTTTTAATTCTCAATATTTTCATACATATTCACATTTATTGATCACATTTTTGATAATCAATAAATCGTTTTTATCACGATATCTTTTGCATCTAGAAAGATTTCATTTTCAATAGCAAGAAAGAACTAATTTGCATTCACGACAATGGCTAACAATCAGAGCCGTGGTCGCAAGGGAAACAACTTTCGGAGGTCGAATCATCCGAATGTTGCTTTCATCAAGTTATTCTTTCAAATCATTCAGGCTTTACACCACTTACATGTTTTGAAACAGCAAGCAAAGGGCGAGCGCAGGACCAAGGGATTCGAAAAACAGGTTCACTATATGGATAGGTTTCTTAAACCGGCCCAGACGAACACACGACTCGTTGCTAAATTACAAAACTTAAATAGAACATGGGCAACTAAGGTCGCACAGACCTTATCGGAACATTATCGTGAACGAATTTCAGAACTAATGGGGATGATTGCTGGCTACGGCTTTGCGGATTGGACGATCAAGACTCTGTCGCACCAGGCACTTGACTGGGCGAAAAAGAATTTGAGGAAAAAACTTCAAACGGAAACGATCCAGGAGTTTTTGTCAATTGTCAAAACACTTTCGCCGGGACTTCCTAAACAAACTAATGCAAACTCGACATTGAGGCTCCAGGCATCTAACAATCCGACAAACGAACCAGGCTGGTCTTACAAAAGCCCGAAAAGACCCAGCCCAAGAAAGTACCCATTGGAACCGACGGTAATGCCGATTACGCTCAGTAATCGCTTTTTACCAATCCAACCACTGGACACTCAGCCGATTAGAACACCTTCCAAGCGGCGCATGTCTCACTCTCCCGTGCCTGGGACCACAGAGACCCCAAAGCGACAACGACAACGTGGTCCCACACCGGATAAGGCACGGAAATCTCTAGGTAATATGTTTTCGGCATCAACCAAAGGTCCTGAAAATACCTTTAATGTCTTGCCCTCTGTGAAGCCGTTACAAAACATGTTTAAATGTATGTCTGTACCGTCAATTCCCTCTCTTGTCTCCGGACTTAGGTCAAGGTCACCTTCCCCGGTTCGCCGCTCCATTTCACCGAGACACTCTCCTGCGGGATCACCCACGATCCCCAACCAGAGCTATGCTACGGTGGTGAAATGCTCCAAAAAACCGGGGCAAATTACCAGGCACCAGCGCCAAAAAATGGATTGGGCTATCCCAAAAATCACTTTTCCAACCTTGGTGCTCGGGGATTCGAACCTCGCCCGAATCACCAATGTCACCGATCGACAAATACAAATAGAGGCGTTCCCGGGGGCGAATATTTCGCACGTCACTCAACTGTTGCAAAATTACGAATACGAAGAAAAACCCCAAAGAGTTATCCTAAATGTAGGTATTAATGATAGGAGTAATATGAATACCAATAAGACTTGGCAGGAAATGAAGCAATTGTTCAAGGTTGCACGAGAAAGGTTTCCAAATTCCGAAGTGTTTGCGGCCAAAATACTCATCTCGGAGCAACTAGAGGTAAGAAATTCAAAAGAAGCCTGGAATATAAAAAAACTCAATGAATACATGTCAAAAATGCAAATGAATGGAGTTACGGTTCTAAATACAGGGATGGCGAACGAGGTGACGTTTCACCAGGATGGTATCCACTGGTCTCCTCGTTCAGCTAATTTGATTCTAAACAATTGGTTAGATCAAATAGACTCCGGTAAACGGGGTTTTCCCAAGGACAAGAAGGTAAACCATCGTATATAGGAAAACAGCTAGGGAGAGCGGTCATTAACCTTAGCAGTAGGAGTTTAGCGCAGGGGGAATACGACTTGCTAAACAAGGGTTTGAAATTCGTTCCCGCACCGAGCTATGTGGATGTTTCGACGCTTAAAGAACCGGTTAGAGAATTTACTAGAAAATTAATGATTACAAACTTTTTTCGTTCGGACGTAAATAGGGAGAAGGAACCCTTCGTGGAGAAAAGTACTTGGTGTCCACCACCTACAACATTTCCATCCACAATTAGACAAATAACCGATAAGGTGATGGTACAAATCTCCAAGATGCGATTTGAAAGAGAAAGACCGAACCTGAACAAGGAAGAAGTAAAAGCTATAAAAACTCTGAAACAAGATCAATCCATCATTATTAGAAAAGCAGATAAAGGTTCGGCAACAGTGGTTATGGATAAGGACGACTACATAAGGGAGATTGAACAACAATTGGCAAACCGAAATCATTACAGAAAGATAGACAATCCAATCTTCCCAGAGACTAGTAAAACTATCACGGAAATTGTCAATCGATTGGTCAAGAATAAATTTATCAGCAAAAAACAAGCGATGTACTTAACACCGCCAGGGAACCCTAGACCTAGACACATTTACACTTTACCGAAAATACATAAAGACCCGGAATCGTGGTGGGTCCCCTTTGAAATTCCACCTGGAAGACCGATAGTATCAGATGTAGGGAGTGAATCCTATAAAATATCAGAATATGTGGATTGGTTTTTAGCTCCGCTAGCATCGAAACATCCATCTTATCTCAGGGATACGAACGACTTTTTAGATAAAATTAGAGGTATCAAAATTCCAAAGGAAAGCCTTCTCGTTACTCTAGACGTGGAAAGCATGTACACCAATATTGACAACAAGGAGGGATTGAAGGCGGTGAGGAATTGTTTCATGAATAACCCTGACCCGAAGAGACCAGACCATGAAATTTTAGAGTTATTAGAACTGGGATTAGAAAATAACGATTTTGAATTCAATGGCAATTGGTATTTACAAACCTCAGGGACAGCTATGGGTAAAAAGTTCGCCCCTAGTTATGCTAATATCTTTATGGCCAACTGGGAAAAGGAAGTATTTAAGAAATGTCCGTTTCTCCCTTCGGTCTATTTTAGATTCCTAGACGACATTTTTCTCATTTGGACATTTTCAAGGGAAGAGTTTGACAGATTTTTTGGGATTTTAAATAATTTCCATCCCTCAATTAAACTAAAGGCGACTGTAAAGGAAACTTCCATTGATTTTCTGGATACCACTGTTTTTAAAGGGATCGATTTTAGCAAAACGGGGTTCATAGACACTAAAGTCTTTTTTAAGCCCACGGATACTCACCAATTACTGCATAAATTATCTTTCCATCCAAAACACACTTTCAGTGGAATTCTGAAATCACAAATTATCCGATTTCACAGATTATGCACTAGACAGGAAGATTTTCAAAGAGCGACAAATATTCTATTTAGAGCACTTCGGGGAAGGGGTTATTCAAAGCGATTTCTGAGAACAATCAAAATGAACACAATAAGGGATTTTCACTCCTTCACACATACATTCGGAACAACCAAAGCCTGCCGCAGCAAACGTTGCAATACGTGCCCTTTTCTGAAAGAATCAAGACACTTTTCTAGCCATGCCACTCATCAGACGTATGCAATCAAACAAAATTTATCCTGCGATTCGAGAAACGTTATTTACCTAATCTCGTGCCAAAAATGCGGAAAACAATACGTTGGGCAGACCACTCTCACACTGAGAGACCGCTTCACCAGACATAGATTTGACATTAATCACAAAGAAAATAAAGCGGTGGCAAATCATTTTAACGGTACTGACCATTCCCTGAAAGATTGCGCCATCATTCCAATTGAAGCAGTTGGAAGAAAGGAATTCCTAACAAAACGAGAAAACTATTGGATGCAAAAATTAAAAACTCTAAAGCCTTGGGGTCTCAATCAGCACGAGGAAACTGAGGAAGTCGTACCATTTGTGATAACCTTTAACTCCAAAGCAGCCCAGGTGGCTAAATGGATTAGAAAGGGGTACGCTTCTATTCAAGACAAGTATCCTCGAGTCTTTCGAAACAAACTTGTGACAGGATACCGGAGAAATAAAAACCTAAGTGATATACTAATTAGGAATAAAATAAGGAACGCAAGTAATTCTCCCTAGGCCAATGCTCGTAGGAATCTTAGTAATTCCTACCTTATATTCCGTTTTGCCTAACCTTGCTAGTGCCAGGGTTTTGCGTTCTGACCGTTATTCTTAATTGGAGATCTAGTCATTTCACACTGAAATGCCGACACCTATGTTCAATGAAACTTGGCAGAAAACACGTTCCGAGCTAGGGACGAACTTTGAATTGATTGCAGTCTCCTAGAGTTGGATGTAAGGTTATGACCACTCTCTCTAGTAAAACACTATATCCGCATTGAATATGTTATATTATATTCTATTAATTTGGGCTACCATCCGGGGGCTGTGTGATGTAAAACGAATAGGGTAATGGGTTGCTCACAATAGATTAATATAGTTGTAAGATAGTGCGTTTTTCTCTTGCTTTAACCAACTCGATTTTATGTGATTTATTGGTGGAAATAGGTATTACATGATTACAGTTTTAATTACTATTATTATTTTTTTATTTATTGGGATTCTAACCTAGGGGTATACCGAAACTGAATGACAGGAGTAAGAACTGGATTAATCCAATACCCTTCTTAACGCTTATGTTTAGAGGGAACCTCGGTTAGGTTTAGACCGCACACAAATTGACATATGCTTTTAATTACCATAACGTACAATAGCTATCCCCTCAAGAGCAAACATCTTTTTGGCAATGTTTTCTTAGGAGTTAGGAAATAACATGGCTAGCAATATGGGCTTCACTGGAGAAGTAAAAATGTTAAACATATGGTTTCCAATCGAGCCACTACCCTACCGATTATGAGTAGGCCACGGGCGCACTAATCGCTTTGTTGACGCTTGACGGCAAAGCGTGCGCTGATTAATTGATTGACAAGCACGGTCGGCACGGTTCTTCTCAGGCCACCGATGAGTAGGAAGCCGCCGTAAACAGGTTTAGAAACCAAACGGAAAAAAGGAAGAATGATGGTGGGGGAAGGTGTTTTAGCAATATAAATACCCCAGCGGCACACACAGCCCTTCAGACTTGCACTTGTCACCTGACGAAGGCGATACGCCGAAAGGCCTTGTGACTAGCGGATGGTAGCAGTTTTCTATTTTGGATATATATATATAGATTACGGTGATTTAATATTATTTAATTGTTTGTTGGTGTTGGTATTTAACATATATAACAAAAATCATAAAAAAAGATAAAAAAAATATTTTTCAAAAAAAAAAAAAAAAAAAAAAAAAAAAAAAAAAAAAAAAAAAAAAAAAAAAAAAAAAAAAATTTTTTCATGTTAATTAAGGCGTGTGTTTAGTTGATTTCCAATTTTCAGGAGTGATTTAGAGACACACGGATTAGTGGGGAGTTGGTGTGTTGAACTCTATAATTCTAAGGAATATTCGTGGACAAAAAAGGAGGACCCACAACGAGGGACGTATTGGTTTTGTGTAAAAAGACCCCATTCAGTGAGGATCTGTAGTGAAATATACACTCTTTGATTCAGTGACAAATTCTACAATCCTCTGTGATTCATTTAAGGAATAAGTGTGCACACAGAGGACTCATTCGACGCTCCGGAAAGGGCATTAAAGGACGAATCACGTCACGAAGAAAAGATAAGTATCAAAAAAAATTTCTTTCTTTTTAGATTCTCGTATTTGCATGCATATTCCTTTTTGATTCTCATATATCCTTTTTAATTCTCAATATTTTCATACATATTCACATTTATTGATCACATTTTTGATAATCAATAAATCGTTTTTATCACGATATCTTTTGCATCTAGAAAGATTTCATTTTCAATAGCAAGAAAGAACTAATTTGCATTCACGACAATGGCTAACAATCAGAGCCGTGGTCGCAAGGGAAACAACTTTCGGAGGTCGAATCATCCGAATGTTGCTTTCATCAAGTTATTCTTTCAAATCATTCAGGCTTTACACCACTTACATGTTTTGAAACAGCAAGCAAAGGGCGAGCGCAGGACCAAGGGATTCGAAAAACAGGTTCACTATATGGATAGGTTTCTTAAACCGGCCCAGACGAACACACGACTCGTTGCTAAATTACAAAACTTAAATAGAACATGGGCAACTAAGGTCGCACAGACCTTATCGGAACATTATCGTGAACGAATTTCAGAACTAATGGGGATGATTGCTGGCTACGGCTTTGCGGATTGGACGATCAAGACTCTGTCGCACCAGGCACTTGACTGGGCGAAAAAGAATTTGAGGAAAAAACTTCAAACGGAAACGATCCAGGAGTTTTTGTCAATTGTCAAAACACTTTCGCCGGGACTTCCTAAACAAACTAATGCAAACTCGACATTGAGGCTCCAGGCATCTAACAATCCGACAAACGAACCAGGCTGGTCTTACAAAAGCCCGAAAAGACCCAGCCCAAGAAAGTACCCATTGGAACCGACGGTAATGCCGATTACGCTCAGTAATCGCTTTTTACCAATCCAACCACTGGACACTCAGCCGATTAGAACACCTTCCAAGCGGCGCATGTCTCACTCTCCCGTGCCTGGGACCACAGAGACCCCAAAGCGACAACGACAACGTGGTCCCACACCGGATAAGGCACGGAAATCTCTAGGTAATATGTTTTCGGCATCAACCAAAGGTCCTGAAAATACCTTTAATGTCTTGCCCTCTGTGAAGCCGTTACAAAACATGTTTAAATGTATGTCTGTACCGTCAATTCCCTCTCTTGTCTCCGGACTTAGGTCAAGGTCACCTTCCCCGGTTCGCCGCTCCATTTCACCGAGACACTCTCCTGCGGGATCACCCACGATCCCCAACCAGAGCTATGCTACGGTGGTGAAATGCTCCAAAAAACCGGGGCAAATTACCAGGCACCAGCGCCAAAAAATGGATTGGGCTATCCCAAAAATCACTTTTCCAACCTTGGTGCTCGGGGATTCGAACCTCGCCCGAATCACCAATGTCACCGATCGACAAATACAAATAGAGGCGTTCCCGGGGGCGAATATTTCGCACGTCACTCAACTGTTGCAAAATTACGAATACGAAGAAAAACCCCAAAGAGTTATCCTAAATGTAGGTATTAATGATAGGAGTAATATGAATACCAATAAGACTTGGCAGGAAATGAAGCAATTGTTCAAGGTTGCACGAGAAAGGTTTCCAAATTCCGAAGTGTTTGCGGCCAAAATACTCATCTCGGAGCAACTAGAGGTAAGAAATTCAAAAGAAGCCTGGAATATAAAAAAACTCAATGAATACATGTCAAAAATGCAAATGAATGGAGTTACGGTTCTAAATACAGGGATGGCGAACGAGGTGACGTTTCACCAGGATGGTATCCACTGGTCTCCTCGTTCAGCTAATTTGATTCTAAACAATTGGTTAGATCAAATAGACTCCGGTAAACGGGGTTTTCCCAAGGACAAGAAGGTAAACCATCGTATATAGGAAAACAGCTAGGGAGAGCGGTCATTAACCTTAGCAGTAGGAGTTTAGCGCAGGGGGAATACGACTTGCTAAACAAGGGTTTGAAATTCGTTCCCGCACCGAGCTATGTGGATGTTTCGACGCTTAAAGAACCGGTTAGAGAATTTACTAGAAAATTAATGATTACAAACTTTTTTCGTTCGGACGTAAATAGGGAGAAGGAACCCTTCGTGGAGAAAAGTACTTGGTGTCCACCACCTACAACATTTCCATCCACAATTAGACAAATAACCGATAAGGTGATGGTACAAATCTCCAAGATGCGATTTGAAAGAGAAAGACCGAACCTGAACAAGGAAGAAGTAAAAGCTATAAAAACTCTGAAACAAGATCAATCCATCATTATTAGAAAAGCAGATAAAGGTTCGGCAACAGTGGTTATGGATAAGGACGACTACATAAGGGAGATTGAACAACAATTGGCAAACCGAAATCATTACAGAAAGATAGACAATCCAATCTTCCCAGAGACTAGTAAAACTATCACGGAAATTGTCAATCGATTGGTCAAGAATAAATTTATCAGCAAAAAACAAGCGATGTACTTAACACCGCCAGGGAACCCTAGACCTAGACACATTTACACTTTACCGAAAATACATAAAGACCCGGAATCGTGGTGGGTCCCCTTTGAAATTCCACCTGGAAGACCGATAGTATCAGATGTAGGGAGTGAATCCTATAAAATATCAGAATATGTGGATTGGTTTTTAGCTCCGCTAGCATCGAAACATCCATCTTATCTCAGGGATACGAACGACTTTTTAGATAAAATTAGAGGTATCAAAATTCCAAAGGAAAGCCTTCTCGTTACTCTAGACGTGGAAAGCATGTACACCAATATTGACAACAAGGAGGGATTGAAGGCGGTGAGGAATTGTTTCATGAATAACCCTGACCCGAAGAGACCAGACCATGAAATTTTAGAGTTATTAAAACTGGGATTAGAAAATAACGATTTTGAATTCAATGGCAATTGGTATTTACAAACCTCAGGGACAGCTATGGGTAAAAAGTTCGCCCCTAGTTATGCTAATATCTTTATGGCCAACTGGGAAAAGGAAGTATTTAAGAAATGTCCGTTTCTCCCTTCGGTCTATTTTAGATTCCTAGACGACATTTTTCTCATTTGGACATTTTCAAGGGAAGAGTTTGACAGATTTTTTGGGATTTTAAATAATTTCCATCCCTCAATTAAACTAAAGGCGACTGTAAAGGAAACTTCCATTGATTTTCTGGATACCACTGTTTTTAAAGGGATCGATTTTAGCAAAACGGGGTTCATAGACACTAAAGTCTTTTTTAAGCCCACGGATACTCACCAATTACTGCATAAATTATCTTTCCATCCAAAACACACTTTCAGTGGAATTCTGAAATCACAAATTATCCGATTTCACAGATTATGCACTAGACAGGAAGATTTTCAAAGAGCGACAAATATTCTATTTAGAGCACTTCGGGGAAGGGGTTATTCAAAGCGATTTCTGAGAACAATCAAAATGAACACAATAAGGGATTTTCACTCCTTCACACATACATTCGGAACAACCAAAGCCTGCCGCAGCAAACGTTGCAATACGTGCCCTTTTCTGAAAGAATCAAGACACTTTTCTAGCCATGCCACTCATCAGACGTATGCAATCAAACAAAATTTATCCTGCGATTCGAGAAACGTTATTTACCTAATCTCGTGCCAAAAATGCGGAAAACAATACGTTGGGCAGACCACTCTCACACTGAGAGACCGCTTCACCAGACATAGATTTGACATTAATCACAAAGAAAATAAAGCGGTGGCAAATCATTTTAACGGTACTGACCATTCCCTGAAAGATTGCGCCATCATTCCAATTGAAGCAGTTGGAAGAAAGGAATTCCTAACAAAACGAGAAAACTATTGGATGCAAAAATTAAAAACTCTAAAGCCTTGGGGTCTCAATCAGCACGAGGAAACTGAGGAAGTCGTACCATTTGTGATAACCTTTAACTCCAAAGCAGCCCAGGTGGCTAAATGGATTAGAAAGGGGTACGCTTCTATTCAAGACAAGTATCCTCGAGTCTTTCGAAACAAACTTGTGACAGGATACCGGAGAAATAAAAACCTAAGTGATATACTAATTAGGAATAAAATAAGGAACGCAAGTAATTCTCCCTAGGCCAATGCTCGTAGGAATCTTAGTAATTCCTACCTTATATTCCGTTTTCCCTAACCCTAACCCTAACCCTAACCCTAACCCTAACCCTAACCCTAACCCTAACCCTTGGAACCGCTAGCCCATTCGGTCTTAATTTGCACGAAGAAATGGGAGACATTTTGCCGTTTGTCATCACATATAACACTAAAGCAACTCTTGCCGCCAAATTGATTAGAGAAGCGTACGGCAAAATTCAGATAAATTTCCCTCTGATTTATCATCAAAAGCTCGCTACAGCATATCGGAAGAACAAAAACCTATGCGACATTTTAATAAGAAACAAAATAAAGAGGTAACGCGATTAATTCTCCCTAGGCCAGTGCACGTGGGAGTTTATAAACTCCCATCTTACCTTTAAAACCTAACCCTAACCCTAACCCTAACCCTAACCCTAACCCTAAACCCTAACCCTAACCCTAACCCTAAACCCTAACACTAACCCTAAACCCTAACCCTAACCCTAACCCTAACCCTAACCCTAACCCTAAACCTAACCCTAACCCTAACCCTAACCCTAAGCCCTGCCCTGAATTTATTGGATAAAATGGTAAGATCTAGGTCACCATCACCAAGACGTAGTCTTTCACCAGGGCGCCAGTCGTTATCCCCAGCAGGACCACAGGGTACATCACCGACTATCCCGAAGCAGACGTACGCTACCATCGTTAGTTCACCGAGGAAACCGGGCAGAGTAACGAGACACGCTGGTCCAAAATCGGATTGGGACATACCGAAGATTACTAGTGCGGATCTGATAATCGGGGACTCAAATCTTTCTCGATTCACCAATGTGACGGACAAAAATGTACAAGTAGAGGCATACCCCGGGGCTAAAATAAAACATGTGCTAGAATTAGTCAAGAATTATCGATATCAAGAAAAACCCAGAAGAATAATTATTAACGTAGGAACTAATGATAGAGAAAACACAAACACAGATAAAGTAAGTCAATCAATGAAAGACCTGCTCAGAACGACTAGGGGTAGATTTCCTAACTCGGAGATTTTTATAGCGAAAATTCCAATTTCGCAAAATCTTCAATCTAGGAAACCTACAGAGGCATACAATCTATCGAAATTAAACGAAACTATATCCAAAATTCAAATCGAGGGAGTGAAAGCTTTATACACCGGGAAAAGGGACGAAATGTCGTTCAGTCTGGATGGAATTCACTGGAGCCCGAAATCGGCACAGTGGATTCTGGACAGATGGTACGAACAGATGCACGCTTCTCAGCAGGTTTTTCAACAAGTACAGAAAACTGTAGGGAAAAGATAGTAAAACAACTAGGGAAAACAGTTGTAAACCTGAGCTCTAGGGAAATCACAGAAATAGAATTTTCACTCTTGAATAAAGGACTAAAATTCGTTCCGACTCCGAGATATGTGGATGTAGCGACAATCACTCAACCGGTGAAAGAATTTACTAGAAAATTGATGATAACTCATTTCTTTCATTTAAAGAACAAATCGGTGAGTGTCCCGTTTGTGGGAAAAAGCGAATGGTGCCCTCCACTTTCTACATTTCCTTCAACCATTAGAAACATTACTGATGAAGTTTTTAAACAAATTTCACGATGGAAATTTGATAAAGAAAAACCAAATCTAACTCAAGAAGAATTAGCGTCCATAAATTCTCTAAAACAAGATACAAATATTGTGATAAGAAAAGCCGATAAAGGTTCGGCCACAGTCATTTTAGACACAGAGGATTATATACAGGAAATACAACACCAACTAAGTAATAAGAAACATTACAGACAAATACAAAACCCGATTTATCCCGAAACGGGTAAAAAGATTACACTGATTGTACACAGATTATTGAAAAATAGATGCATAAATAAGAAACAAGCAGCTTACTTAACCCCACCCGAGAATCCCAGACCGAGACACATGTACACTTTGCCAAAAATTCATAAAGAACCAGAAACTTGGTATATTCCGTTCAAAATTCCTCAGGGGAGACCGATCGTATCGGATGTGGGGAGCGAATCTTATCGAATATCTGAATACATAGATTCCTTTTTAGCACCTTTAGCCACGAAACATCCAGCATATCTCAGAGATACGAACGATTTTTTAGATAAAATTAGGCATATCAAAATTCCACAAAACAGCCTTCTCGTTACTTTAGATGTAGAAAGCATGTATACTAATATCGACAACATGGCAGGCTTAGGAGCAGTAAGGAATTGTTTCAGGAGTAACCCCGACCCGAAAAGACCAGACCTGGAAATTTTAGAACTGTTGAATCTGGGTTTGGTTAACAATGACTTTGAATTCAATGGAAAATGGTATTTACAAGTTTCAGGGACCGCCATGGGGAAGAAATTTGCCCCAAATTATGCAAATATTTTTATGGCCGAATGGGAGAAAGAAGTTTTCAAAAAGTGTAATTATCTCCCACTTGTTTACCTTAGATTTTTGGATGACATCTTTTTGATTTGGACACTTTCACGAAAAAAATTTGATCAGTTCTTCTCGATTTTAAACAATTTCCACCCATCGGTCAAATTAAAGGCAAATGTAAGGGAGAATTCGGTAGATTTTTTAGATACGACCATTT
Source organism: Sinohyriopsis cumingii (assembly GCA_028554795.2). NCBI lineage: Eukaryota > Metazoa > Mollusca > Bivalvia > Unionida > Unionidae > Sinohyriopsis > Sinohyriopsis cumingii. The sequence goes on along the minus strand of CM068834.1, from coordinate 9,842,353 downwards.
TTAAAGGGCCAGATTTCGAAAAGACTGGAAAACTTGACTCTAAAGTCTATTTTAAACCCACCGACACACACCAGTTGCTCCATAAATCCTCGTTCCATCCTAGACATACATTTATGGGGATTCTTAAATCGCAAATAATTAGATTCCACAGGCTGTGTACAAGAAATGAGGACTTTCAGAGGGCCAGTAACACACTATTCAGAACTCTGAGGGACAGGGGCTACTCCAAACGATTCTTAAGACAAATCAAAAACACTACTTTAAATGAAATAAGGGGAGACATGCATACTATAGGGAAAGCTATGCCATGTAAAGGCCGAAGATGCGCTACATGTCCATTTTTCAAAGAAACAAACAGTTTCACCAGTCATACGAATAATCAAACTTTTTTAATCAAACAAAACGTATCGTGTGACTCCAGGAATATCATTTATCTAATTTCATGCGATGCATGTGGTAAACAATATGTAGGACAAACCACTCTTACACTTAGAGATCGTTTCACGAGACACCGCTTTGATATAATTCATAAAGAAAATAAATCCATTTCCAATCATTTTAATAGCGATGGACACTCTTTGGATGACTGTTCAATCCTTCCCATTGAAATGGTGGCAAATAAGGAAAATCTCACAAAAAGAGAGGCTTATTGGATCAAAAAACTTGGAACCGCTAGCCCATTCGGTCTTAATTTGCACGAAGAAATGGGAGACATTTTGCCGTTTGTCATCACATATAACACTAAAGCAACTCTTGCCGCCAAATTGATTAGAGAAGCGTACGGCAAAATTCAGATAAATTTCCCTCTGATTTATCATCAAAAGCTCGCTACAGCATATCGGAAGAACAAAAACCTATGCGACATTTTAATAAGAAACAAAATAAAGAGGTAACGCGATTAATTCTCCCTAGGCCAGTGCACGTGGGAGTTTATAAACTCCCATCCTACCTTTAAAACCTAACCCTAACCCTAACCCTAACCCTAACCCTAAAACCCTAAACCCTAACCCTAACCCTAACCCTTAACCCTAACACTAACCCTAAACCCTAACCCTAACTAACCCTAACCCTAACCCTAACCCTAACCCTAAACCCTAACCCTAACCCTAACCCTAACCCTAAGCCCTGCCCTGAATTTATTGGATAAAATGGTAAGATCTAGGTCACCATCACCAAGACGTAGTCTTTCACCAGGGCGCCAGTCGTTATCCCCAGCAGGACCACAGGGTACATCACCGACTATCCCGAAGCAGACGTACGCTACCATCGTTAGTTCACCGAGGAAACCGGGCAGAGTAACGAGACACGCTGGTCCAAAATCGCGTCTAATGCGTGAATTAGCTTGATATCAGCGAGATGTCTTTGTTGTAAATCTCCGCTGCGATATGCGAGGTCGTGGTAGTAACAAGCTCTATCGATTGCATTTACCGGATTTTCACCTTGCTTTGGTTGGTCATTATCGTCGAGTCTGATATCGAGCCTCGTTCCGGGTCCGCAGTAATTGTATCCAGGTAGATGCTTCTCTCCCGGATATTTCGCCCAGGGGGTCCCAGGTAGATTTGTCAAGGAGGCTGCGATATCTCCTCCGGTTCTTCTATTTTTTTTTTTACAAATCTGAACTTGCGCGTCTTACAAACTTCACATTCTCCTGCAATTGCGTTCCTGTTGTTGCGTGTAATGATTTCGGTTGGATTTATCGTAACTGTGTTTGTGCGACACTTAACACAATATAGATCCATGTATTTTAGCAACATGAATGTAATTGATTTTTCAGCCACGAAACGACGCGAGCAGGTGAAACCTCATGCGGTATTACCGAATTCGATTAGAATGATAATCATCGGCCCGTCAGGATCTGGTAAGACGCAATTGTTATTGAATTTGATCATGCGATGGCTAAAATGGGACAAATTGTATTTGGTTGCACCATCCGTTGACGATCAACGTTGTTATCAAGTGTTAAAAGAATTTAGCGACAATACCGAGGAAGGCACAATCGAATTCATCACAGATATCAATGAAGCTCCATCCGTGGAAAATTTGGACGGTGATATTAATAATCTTGTTGTTTTCGATGACGTTATGCTGGACAAGCAGACCAACCAGGCTAGGATATTCTCGCGTGGCAGACACAAGAACACCGATGTTATTTACGTAACACAGAGATATACGCAGATTCCAAAGGTGATTAGAGATAATTGTAATATTTTATCGGTGTTCAATGCCGTAGACACACACACGCTGAGAAATATTCATCAGACCTGGTGCAACGGTGACATGGACATAAATAAATTTAAAAATTTGTTCAGCCGCGCTCAGGCAACGCCACATGGTTTCATCACGATAAATCTTCATGATCCACGAAGTCGGTATCGAATTGGTCTTGATCAAATTTATTCATGAAAAAGCAGCCCCACGTTGCAACAAAAACAAAAAATTATTCCCTGACATTTATTTTTCCTGTCTCGAACGCTATATTTACTAACACACACGGCGCGACCAACCGATGCACTCGGTCTGAAATGCATGAAATTTGATCTCCGTAGAAGGCTTTATTTTTGAATTCTGAGGCTTCTACAGAGAAAGTTCGCGTAGGAAGGTTTATTTTGGCTGGACGCACTGGTCTGTTCAACTTCCCTGCTGCTGACTTCTTTATCACGACCGAAGAGAATACGGCCTTCCCGAGCTAAACACTCCAGCCCTGTGACTAAGCCTACTGTAGCACCCTTAGTGATTTCAACCAAATCATCATCATCATCATCAGAAGTAGGCCTCGGCCGTGGCAAAGGCTTAAGACAGTTAAAGTTGATTGCTTAAACTCACCGCTTCACCAAAAAAGGCACTTTTCAGGGCCACCCACGTCACTCGAAAAGAGATAGACTTCCAATTGCCAATAACAAAAAATCAAACATTTTACCCCTATAGTACGTGTCTGTGTATGAATGCGTGAGTATAGGTTCTTATTTTAAAATAAAAAACCCGAAGACACTTACCTTTTATAATTAATTTATTCTTTTATAAATATTTACAACTCAATTCAGAATTCACAAAAAACACTCTAAAAAAGTTCATAGACTTCTTCTGTCTCATTATTTACTCTCTCTGTTTTTTAAATTTATTCACAGTCACAGTCTTTTTCTCTTCTTCCTCCTCACTTTCTTCCCTTCTTCTTTTCTTCTCCTGTTTCTTTTTCTTCACCTGTCTGCTTTCTTCCTCTTCTTCTTCGTCTTCTTCTTTCTCTAAAGAATCCTTCTCTTCTTCTGACTCCTCTTTCTTCTTACAGATATAGCAAGTATCTTCACTTTTATCTCGAAAGGAAGGAGAGTAGTCCGAAGGCTGGTCTAAAGAAAATTTTCTAATGACCCCACGCAAAGCTCTGATGAAACATTCGATTTGGGTAGTCTTTTCCATCGTTGTGCTCGGTTAGAGAGTGAAATGAATAGTGAAAGGACAAGACACATACCCTTCATATATGCTGGTCTGCCATGACTATAAAGTAGCCCATGGTGTTTAAACTTTAGTCATTTGACGTTTTCACTCAAGATGAAACGATCCAATTCATTCGAGAAGAAAGAAGAAAGTAAGAGGCAGAAACGTGATCTATCGCCTCGTACCAGAGCTGAAGTCTTGGCAAAAGTTCATGCCAGTGATTTTGAAGAGCACATGATTGAACCAGAATCCAAACGCTCTAAACAAAGTTCACCACCCTTAGTTAACCCTGAAAAATAATATTCCATTCGAGAGACGGAAAAGCGCTCCTCTAGAAAATTTAGAACCACGGCTTACAAACACACGGTGAAGTTTAAAGATTTCAAGTCCGAAGTACCATTGGAGAAAGCAGAAGGGTTCATCACCGGTTTGTGGGATTCTTTACTTACCACACTCAAACGACAATGTCAACCCAAAGAAGACGATCGCTTGAGACTTTCCATACAACACGACGGTTTGAAATCCCCTGTTTGGATCGAGTTTAGCAGCCCTGCAGAATTGACCGCTTCCAAAGTCATGGACAAGATTCAAAACGTGCAACAATCCAATGACCAGTTTGACATCACCGATGGAAAAGCCACACTGTCCATAACCCACTTCTCTCCTCCTCAAGGGATTGGACGCAAAAAGATGTTATTGGTGGACGAGCTTTGCAGCACCAAAACAAGTCTCGTCCGAATTAACAACCCTCAAGACCAGATGTGTTTAGCCAGGGCTATCGAGGTGGGACGAATTTATGTCAACAAGAACGACGCGGCAGAATGGAAAAGAGCCTGAAAAACTATTCGACTGTCGGACCGAGCCAAACAACGAAACGAAGCAGAACTCCTTTTACAACAAGCCGGCTTGCTCAAATACAAACCCTGTGGCATTCCTCAAATGCAAAAATTGCAAGATGTCCTAGCTCCACGCTACACCTTGAAAGTGCACCCTCAACAAGTGCGTGGGTCTTTGTTGTTTCGAGGCCAAGATTTTAAGGATGGAAAATATGTTCACCTTTATCATCACGATGACCATTTCGATACCATTACCAGTATTACTGGATTCCTGGGATATGTTTATCATTGTGAGAAATGTGACAATGGCTATAACAATCGAGAGCAACACAAACATTGCGGATCGAAATGCTCAGGATGTTTGGCTTCACCCTGTTTGAGCGAAGAACAAGAACCAGTGCATTGTCCTGCTTGTCTGCGTACGTTTGTTAGCCGTGCCTGTTACCAACAACATCTGCAGACGCAACGTTCACAGCAGAAATGTACTTGTCAAATCCTGAGATTGTGCCCTACGTGTGGACAAGGCATACTTACCAATAATGCCAAGACACACGTATGTCGAGGAAAGAAAAAATGTCACATTTGTCACCGAATCGTGGACTTGGAACACCAATGCTACGTGCAAAAATACCAACCCCCACCAGAGAAAGAGGACGGTCACAAGAATAAAAAAAGCAATTTCATCTTTTTCGATTTCGAATGCATGCAAGAGACCGGTATTCACATTGCTAATTTCTGCGTGGCTCATCAAGCGTGCGAAAAGTGCATTCAAGAACCTATTTTCAGTCACTGCCCTCACTGCAGCAAGATTCCTGGAGGGCGTGAAGAAATCTTTCAAGGACTGAACACGCTAGCCGATTTCGCCCGATGGGTCTTAGACCCCATCGACAAGACGTGGAGCCAAGAGGACATCGAATGTTATGGAGATTGGCATCGTCATGCCACGGTGATGGCTCACAATTTCTCCGGATACGATGGACAGTTTCTTTAGAGGTACTATACGGAACATGGCACCGAACGTCCTAAAGTCACTTTGAACGGAGCCAAAATCATTTTCATGCAAGTGGGATAAGTGCAGTTGAAAGATTCGATGAGTTACTTGGCCATGCCTTTGAGTCGAATTCCTAAAACGTTTGGAATGACAGAAATGGCTAAAGGGTACATTCCACACTTTTTCAATACGGAAGCCAATCAACATGCCGTTCTACCCCATTTGCCTGAGGCTAAAGACTACGACCCCGACAACATGCGTACCGAACAACGAGAAGATTTCTACGCTTGGTACCAGGCTCACTCCTCCGACCCCTTCGACTTTCAGGAAGAAATGCTAAAGTATTGTCGTTCCGACGTGGACATTTTACGTCGTTGCTGTGGAACACTTCGAGAACTGTTCATGGAACACGGAGAGGTTGATCCTTTGAAAGAAGCTTGCACCATTGCCAAAGCGTGTTCCTTAGTCTACTGCCAAAGATTCATGCCTGAAAACACCGTGGCTGTCATCAGTCCTAAAAGGATTAGCTATGTCAACGTCCATACTCGGTCAAAGCCCTACGCTGGTTACATTACTTGTGCCACAGGGAAGACAAATGGAGGCATGCCCGCAACGGAGGGGGCGAAAAGACCATCGGAACGCATTCGGTCGATGGCTGGGACTTAGAAAACCCCAAGATCGTGTACGAGTTTAACGGATGCTTATTTCACGGATTCCCCGTCTGTTACCCTGAACGCGGGACTAAAAATCAGTTTTTACAATGAACCATGGAAGACTTGTACCAGACCACTTATCATCGACATCTAAAGTTAGAACAGGAAGGATACCAAGTGGTGGAACTGTGGGAACACGAATACGATCACCGTTTGAAAACTGATCCCGAGTTTAAACGTCTCGTGGAAAGTTACCAGTTCATCGACCCGCTGCACCCGAGGGATAGTTTGTACGGAGGAAGGACCAATGCCACCTGTTTGCTGTACCAAGCCAACGAAGAGAAAGGAGAAGAAATCAAATACTTGGATGTGTGTTCCTGCAGGGCACCCACAATTGTTGACGTAACACATCGACCTGAAAAACATTCGACAATACGAAGGTCTGATCAAGTGTAAAGTTTTGCCTCCCACGGACTTGTACCATCCCGTCTTACCTCATCATTGTCAAGGCAAACTGATGTTTTCTTTGTGCCGTACCTGTGCCGAAACGTGCAACCAAGACCAGACTTGTCAGCACACCCAGGAAGAACGCGCCTTGACGGGAACCTGGGTCAGCGTAGAATTGTTCAAAGCTCTGGACATGGAATACCAAGTGTTAGAAGTGTACGAAATTTGTCACTTTCCCAAGACACAACAATACCACAAGGGTGACCCCACGCAGAAAGGCATTTTCGCCGACTATGTGGATGCCTTTTTGAAACTGAAACAAGAAGTCAGCGGCTATCCGTCCTGGTGTCACACTCCCGAGGATCAAAAGACATTCAAAGAGAAATACTGGGCACAAGAAGGCATCACTTTAGATCACATCGAGAAAAACGAAGGCAGGCGATCGTTTGCCAAAGTGATGTTAAATTGCTTGTGGGGCAAAATGGCACGACGACCGTGTTTACCCAAGACGGAATATTTGACCCAACCTTCCCGTTACTTCCAGATGATTCACGACAAAACCAAATTCATGAAACACGTGGACGTCGTTCGCGAGAATTTGATCTTGTTCAATTACGAAGAAGATCTGGACTTATACAAGACGACCCCTTTGGAAATGTCATCATTGCGGCTTACGTGACAGCTCATGCTCGCTGAAAATTGTATGAAGCTTTAGAACTGTTAGGGGAACGCGTCCTGTCCTTTGACACGGATAGTTGCATTTACATCGATCACCCGAGTCAACAGCACCCTGACATCGAAGGAGACCGTTTAGGAGCCTGGACAGACGAACACCCCGACGACAAGATTCTAAGTTTCGCCAGTGGTGGTCCTAAAAATTACGGCTACGAATACCGGGACAAACAAGGAGAAGTGCACACGAAGTGTAAAGTGAAAGGATTGACTCTGAATTATCGTACCAGTCGAGTAGTCAACTTTGGCGTATTGAAAGACAAATTACACTCTGGAAAAGATCAACACTTTAAAGTGACCAACTATCAACCCAACAAGATTGGACGTTTACCCACTCACCACATCGTCAGTCGACCCTTGGAAAAAGTCTATCAAATCGTGTACCAGAAGCGAGTGCGACTTCCCAACCACTTTACTTTGCCGAATGGACACGTTGGTATCAAACATTGGTTGTAAGAGGACAGCAACTCACCAGAAGAATGACTTCGCCACAGCAAGAATCGAGTGAGAAACCCGATGAGAACTCCAAGTTCAAACCCTACCATTTTCCGGTCTTCTTGCCTGACTATTGTGATTGTGCCCATCGATTGGAAACGTTTCAAAAATGGCCTACGGATAGGAAAGGATTACCTACTTCGAATGTTTTAGCTAGAACAGGATTTATCTACTTGGGACCTGAGACTGGATTGGGATACGAAGTACAGTGTTTCAGTTGTGGCCTAATATTACGAATGGATCTATGTATCTATAAAGATTCAGCTATTCTGGAACATACTCGATGGTCTTCGCACTGCCCTTACCTTTCTATGGCCTTTCTGCCCATTACACTACGGTACAATGATGACGGCACCTTAGAGACGGTACCTTCCAAAACAAGACACAAAAAAGGAACGATGTACAAGCTTGAGACTGCATTGCGACTAGTATAAAAAGAGGCTATGGTCAAGATCGATAGTTCATTGTGACTACCAAGACTAAGCGAACAAGATGAATACTTTCAGAGAAACACAAAACAAGTTCAGACAGGCACAATTCAAGTGTGGGGCTTCTGAAGTAGAATGCGATTGTGAGCCTTGCGATGGGAACGATGCTGTACGCTGTGACTTAGCGATGCCGTAAAGCATCATGGGAACTTTGTTTTCACTACCCCTATCATATAAAGTGATGCTGTGCGTGCCAAAAATGAGGGATACGAAAGCGATGCCGCTCGTCCTCTTGGACACTTTACTGGGTTTCATTTTAAAGGTGGATGTCAACCTTCACCTTTACCCCCCTACGGATGTCATCCAACCCTGAGCAAACTCCTGTCCATGTCACCCAACCCTCATCGAAACGAACATGTGAAAGACGATTATTCGTTCCCTGTGCGTTTGTCGGAATACTGCGACTTTGAAAATCGTCTTCAATCGTTCAAAGGAAAATGGCCTAAGTAATTGGGAGGTCCGACCCCCGAAGAATTAGCCAGAGCCGGATTGTTCTACTTGGGTGAAGGAGTTAAAGTCAAGTACTTCAGTTGCGATGTGTCACTTCACCACTGGGAACCACAAGATTCAGCCTACCTGGAACATGCTCGATGGTCACCGAATTGGCATTACTTACCCTTAGTGGGACCGAGACATTGAAGTAACTTACCATAACCTGTTTATGGATACTTTACAAGAGAACATTCGTGCTTTGCCTGTGGAGTTGAGAGAAAGGATTTACCGAGAGCTGGTCAAAATACAAGTGAAACGTAAAGAACAATTGCATCCGTTACGTCACCAATTTTTAAATCACTGGTACCTGAATGCTTTAAAAGGACTGATTCAGTTGAAAGTGTTCCATTGGACAGACATTGATCAACAGCCCCCTGGTTTTAAAAAGGACTGGTTTGCTATTGATGATTCTATCTACTACATTGTAAACTTACTGCATCGAATTCCAGAGGAAGAATTAACGAATTACCAACATCTTTTACACAGTGTCAACTTAGTGACAGAGGAAACTTCTGAACGAATTGTAATGTGTAAATTAGTGACTAAACGAATTAAATTCGACACTGAAGTAAAACCATGTCTGTGCAAACGTTACATTTCTTGTGTCAGACAAAAGAGGATTTAGTATGACCTGTTTATGGATACTTTACAAGAGAACATTCGTGCTTTGCCTGTGGAGTTGAGAGAACGCATTTACCGAGAGCTGGTCAAAATACAAGTCAAATGTAAAGAACAGTTGCATCCGTTACGTCACCAGATGTTTAACCACTGGTACCTGAATGGTATAAAAGAACTGATTCGTCAGAAATTGTTTCAATGGTCAGACCTTGTTCAATACTTCCAGGCCACCGATGTTTATAATTTTGGTTACTTCGAGATTCACCTAGTGCAACGCATTGAGGAAGACGAGTTAAAGGATTACCAACATATTTTACGTGGAATCTACTTAGCGGAAGAGGAAACTTCTAAACGAACTCTGACGTTTAGGTTACAGTATGCAATATTTAGATTCCCCACTGAAGAACGAAGATCTCTGGGTAGAAAGTACGTGTATTGTTTCCGAAACAAAGAGAGTATAAAAACAGGCTGCCAAGCCAAGACTTTTATCACATGTGATTGAACAGATTCCGTGGAAGGAACTCAATGACCATATTCAAACCGTGGATCATTACCATCAATTATTACAAGAACTGTATCCATTTAATTTGGGTCGACAAGTGGTGTTTGTCTTAATGACTTGTTTTCTGGGATTTCGTTTACCAGCCGATTCCTTGTGGACTCTTTACCATCAGTACTTACCACCCCAATGGCCTTAAATGGTCACGAAAGACTCCTTTTGCTCAAAGCCTTACGTTTTCATCTGGATACTTCTTGACCTCTACGGGAAAAAAAGATTCGTCAACTTTTAGCTACCCAAGACGTGTATGACGAAATGTGTGTAGCTTGTGACTTACACCCCTACTGAACAGATGTCCGTGCATGGAAAGAATGGGATTTTGAGGCTTGGACCCAAGAAGTGGCCCAGTATGCACTAGAGTTGTTCAAGGAAAAAAGTCACTTTTCAACCTGTGTTAATGACAGTGTCAGAAGAAGAAGAACCCGTCACCCAGGACAGGACTGTCGTGGACATCCCTGAAAGACCCTTTCGGGAGGACACTTGTGTGACCTTACCCCCTATAGAACTGGTCAGAACCTTACCGAAAACATGTTGTACAGACACTTGTTTCTATTCCACGTTGATAATTTTGATGTGCCTTTTATCGTTGTACTTAAGCCTTTGGCTTTTATGTACTTTTGTCTTTCGTATTCATGTTTAAAACATTCAATAAACGTGTCCTGAAAAAAGTATATAAACTCTTGGCTTGTTTGTTTTTCGTGTCACAAGTGACATTCCTAACACTATGGCTACTTCTGCTGTCTCTGCTCCCTCTTCCTCTACTGTCAAAGTCATCGACGAACACTTAGATCGTGCCAGTTGGAAGGCTTTATATCTTCGCCATCCCTTTAACATGCTTATTGCTGGACCTAGCGGTTCAGGCAAAACCGAATTCGTCAAACGTTTGATCGAACATAAACATCATTTGAGCGATCGTCCACCCCAATGCATCGTGTGGTGTTACAAAGAGTGGCAATTGGCGTACAGTCTCTTGCGAGAAAGTCAAGGCGATCCCATCGTGTTTGTGGAAGGCATTCCTAAAGAAGACGATGACATCGTCTCTGACTCCCGTCTAACCCATTTGGTCATTTTCGACGACATGTTAGGAGAAGACGAAGAAGAAATTAAACTGTGGTTCACGTGCTAAGGGCATCACCGTAATGCCAGTGTCGTTTAAATCACTCAAAGTTTGTTTAAACAAATTAAGGCACATCGCACCATCAGTCTCAATGCGCATTACGTGGTCTTGGGCAAGTATTAGCCAAACAGTTAGGAACGCCTTGGCTGACTCAGGCGTACGACGATGCCACTCACACTCCACACGCCTATTTACTCGTCGATTTGAAACCTACGACCCCGAGGATTTGCAATTTCGTACCCAAATATTTCACCACTGGTGCCAAGACGAAGGGCCTGTCCTGTATACGTCTCCGTCCTCGACTTAACTTCACTCCAAAAAATCTATAAAAACCTCAGACACTTTTCGTCTGTCTCACACAGTTTGAACATGACGTCCCTTCAATCACATCTTCCCGTCAAATTGATTCGTGCCTTGTATGGCATCAGTCGAGAAAAAAATCCACAAATACGGGCTCGTGTCTTAGAAACTAGTCTCAAAGAAGTCTTACGATGGTTCACGGTGACAGCACGTCAATTACTCCAAGGGATCATTCAGGTTCCTCATCAAACCAAACGCTTTTTCCATCGAAACAAAGTCGCTTTGACCCAACTGGCCGATATCGGCATCGACACTCAAAAAAAAAAAAAAACAAATCATTTTGAAACCTGGAGGGAGCGGTACTCTAGGAGGGGACATCATTCGCTCTCTCTTAAGATGGGATCCTAATGCTCCCAAGGTTCTCCCCAAGAAAAAAGAAGTCAAACGAAGCTCCAAGAAGAAGAAGAAAAGGAGCCACGGTGTCAAGACCAGGTCCCCAAGGAGAAACGTGTCTCCAAGAACTTCTCCAGTGCCTAGACCCTCCTCTTAAAAGACACCACCCCGGAAAAAGAAAAGCCCCCACAAAAACAAACAGAGAAAAATCCCCAGAAAAAGAAAAGCCCACAGAAGAAAACTAGTCGCAAGAGAGGCACTTCAACCAGGACGCAACCTTACACTCGCAAACCACGACCTGCCACGGCGGTGACCGCGTCTCCGGTAGCCTCAGGTTCAGTCACTTCTCCGTTCATGACACCAAGAACTGAGAAGTATTTGGAGACGTTGATCACACAAAGAACTTCTCCGTTGATGACCCCAAGAACTTCCCCTGTGGCAGGACCCTCCAGTTTAGCGGCAGTGGCCGCTGCTCACAAAGTACCTGCTCCCAAAATCAAAGTCCAAGAAAGATCGGGCATGTTACAAAGTTTACTGGATTTGTCCAAGCAAGAACTGGCTCGATTTAGTCCGTTGCGTACCCCTGCACGACGTGTCATGCCTGTCCTCAAGTTGATACGACGTAAAGACATTCAGTGGCGACGCGTTCCAGTATAAAAAAAGCGTGCGACCAAGTAGGGGTATCAGTGAACTTCCAAAAGATGTCACCTCCAAGAAGTCAAAAAAGAAAGAGACAAAGACAGACTCGTCATCCGACAAAGCGCTTAACCAAGCATCGACGTTACCCTAATGAAAGACAAAGTCGTTCCAAGAAAAAGAGGCGTCAACAAAGGGGAGGATTCCTTGGCGGTTTTGGAAAAAACGTTGTCACTTTTATGACAAAGCGATAGTCCCCCAAAAAAGATAAAAGGGCGTGTGTTAAGTCATCGATGTTAGTGTCTTGGAGGAATTTTACCCCTCTTGCTAGGCCCATTGCTGAAAGGAGTCTTGGGAACCGTGTTGGGAGGACTGATGGGAGCAAGATAAAAAGGACCTCTGAAGTCCCAAGATCTCAGAATCGACCCCTGACATCCCATGGAAGGACGAAAACTAGCTTTAGTGCCTTACAAATGATGGATGGAATAGCATCGTTGGCAAGAACAACGCACCCCACATTTACCTCCCAATCCCCATCTGAGCGAGATGTCCCAGTTACAACACGAATTGCAGTCCTTAATTGATTGCCAAGATTTGTCCGAAACAGAAAAATCGCAAAAGTACGGCCAACTCTTGCAACAATTGCAACTCTTTCACCAAAAAGCTTTAGACGAAACAGCCCTTCCCACTCTGAAAGATTTTAAGACCTTGATGAAAAGTCCAGCACCATCACCACCACCACCACTACTACTACTACCAGTGACCAAGACAGGAAAAGGAGAAGAAGAGGAAGGGTTTCAAACTCCACCAGAAAAAGTACGCAAGTTAGCAACACCACCTACCTCCAGAATTGGATGGATTAAAAAGATGATGACCACCCCTTCTTCATCAGAGGAGAAAAAGAAGGTGAAGACAGAAGTGAAACAAGAAAAAATATCCCCTGTTCAGGCATCCTGCTCCTCGACACCTATTGCAGGTCGCACACGCAAAGCATTACAATCCAAGAAAATACCCCAAGAGAAAAAGAGTAGCATCTTCCAAGAGTGGGTGCCTTATTAACACACAAACCAACAAATGGAAAAAGTCTTAGCCAGCATTTATTACGATTCCTCCCATCCTGCAGGTTACGCAGGAGTTCAAAAATTGTATCGTGCTGCCAAAACGCGACTGAAAAGTCTCCGTTTACCTCAAGTGCAACGATGGTCACAAGAACAAGCTACCTACACTTTACACAAACCCATTAGACGCAAGTTTGCCAGAAGTCGCACCCGAGTGGAAGGCATCGATCATCAATGGCAAGCCGATTTAGCCGATGTCTCTCATTTGGCCAGCTATAATCGTGGCTACAAATATTTGTTTTGTGTCATCGACGTCTTTTCCAAATTTGCCTGGGTCGTACCCTTGACTTCCAAATCGAGCAGCGAGTTAGTGCGAGCCCTGCAACGGGTGTTGAAACAAAGCGGTCGTCACCCTCTTCGATGGCAAACGGACAAAGGCACCGAATTTCTGAACCAAGCTTTCCAAAAAGAATTAAAGAAACGTGACATTCATTTTTTTACCACCGAGAATCCCGAAACCAAAGCCAGCATCGTGGAACGTTTTCAACGCACTTTGAAAGAACGCATGTGGAAATATTTTACGCATCACCACACTCTGAAGTACATCGACATCTTACCGCACCTGGTGCAAGCGTACAACCAATCTTACCATCGAAGCATTGGACGTGCCCCGCAAGAGGTCACTCCCGACAACGAAGTGCTGGTGTTTGAGCGCCTGTTTGGTACGTCCCCGACGAGGGCTGTCCCCAAGAAAAGTGGAGTGTTGGCCACAGGAGATTGGGTGCGCATTGGCAAAATCAAACGCACTTTCACGCACTTTCGACAAAGGTTACTTACCTAACTGGACTACCGAATTGTTTCGTGTCACTCGACGAGTGCAAGGTCGTGATCCTGCCGTCTATAAATTGGAAGACATGAACGGAGAAGTGCTCAAAGGAACGTTTTATTTGCCCGAGTTACAACGTGTCACCAAAAAAGAAGACGACGTGTACGACATCGAAATCATTATCGAACGCAGAACCCGTAAAGTGGGCAAACGAAGTGTCAAACAAGTCAAAGTACGTTGGAAAGGATATACACCCAGTTCTGATTCTTGGATCGACGCTTCGCAAGTCATCGACTATAAAAAGAAGTGACCATCATGCCCTTTCACACAGACGCAGCTACGTCGACCACTCCTTCACCCAGTTCTTCTCTGCAAGATTTACAGAAACAACCCTTGTGGGTGTGGTGTGGAGAACGTGTGCCTAAAACACAAATCGTCTTTTTCTGCCAAATCTTCGTGGTGTATTGTGTCATCGGGGCAGCCATTGCCAATTTGAGTTTGCAACAAGGAGACAAACAATTGTGGACCATTTTATTGAGCAGTTGCATCGGTTACCTGCTTCCTAATCCCTCCCTGAAATTCTCCTCGAACGGGAACAACGGGAACCTTGTGTCCAGTGCCAGTGCCAGTCACCACTCTAACAACATCAACCCCATTTTGGGCGGAGACACGCCTCTGACGACCAGTAACCCCTCGGACAGCCACAGACCTCTGGAATTATGAGTCACCAAAACCAATTTTACTTAACCTTACCCAGTGACAGTTCCATGGAGGTGTTTCCCAAGAACATGTTGTGCTGTTACACGGCCAAATTACCTCAGGCCATCCAATTTGATCATGAAGCCCATTGGGAAGTGGCTTTGGTAGAAATCACTCACCCGACCCAAGTCCTCAATGTTCTTCCCAATCAAAATTATTTTACGGTCGAAGTTCATGACAAGCAAATGCAACAGTACTTGAATACCAACGTCAAATATGATAACAAAATATATAACTCACAAACTCAGGAAACGACCTATCGCTTGATCATTCCCCCAGGCTATTATTTTAGTGGACAACATTTGGACAGCACCATTACCTCCAGATTTAATGTCGTGTTTCTGAAAGCTTTGGAAAGTGTTAGAAAAAGTGTCACCCTGGAGTACCACAAAGTAGCTCGTCGTTTCCTGATGAAATTTGACGGGGGTAAAATCATGTACATTTTATTTTGTCATGAATTGTTTGACATGTTGGGTGGGGACATGGACATGAGAATGGCCGTGATCAAGAAAAACAAATTACCAGTCATTTCCGACATCGATTCTTTTTCCAAGCTATTTCGTTCCCCGGTAGAACTGAACCAAGGACTGAATTTGATCTTTGTGTACTCCTATGTGGTGGAGTACAACGTGGTGGGACACACCTCCGTACCTTTACTGCGTGTCATTCCTTTCAAAGTGGATTCTGCCACGCTCGCTGACGAGGAAGGTGGAAACACTTATCACGTCCACCGCGAATTTGTCCATCCTCACTATTTGCCTGTCAGCAAGTCGTATTTGGACACGGTCAACATTGCTATAAAAGGAGATCTGGGACAAAATATTCCATTCAGCAAAGGAAACGTCACGGTGAAACTCCATTTTCGAAAACGGTTCTCTCACCACTTGTAAGTCATGTATCCAGTGTACCGAGGGGTTGCTCAACAGCGAGGACACGGTTTAGGACATATGTTAAAATCGGCTTTTCGTTCGGTGGCCCCCGTGTTGAAACCGATGGTGACACGCGGATTGCACGCCTTGAAAGATGCGGCACTGACGCAAGGCAAAGAATTTCTCCAAAATGTCATCATCGACAAACAAAACCCCAAATAAGCCTTCTTGAGGGCAGGCAAAAATGTCTTGTTACAAACGGGTAAAGACCTTTTGGGCCGACGAGAAACACCTATAAATGCCCTGCACGCTACCGAGTCAAGCATTCCAGCTTCCCTGACTCCACAGCAAGGACAAGGCAGAAAGAGACGACGAGAAAACACCCTTTCACCAGGCTTCACACGTCTAAAGCTAGAAAGACTAAGAAAAGAAGAACCGTTCGAGACTTGGACGTTTTCGATTATTGAGAAACAGAAAAAAAAATGATGCACCGAGAGTCATGCGCTTGTTCCAAGTCGGAACTGGATCTGTTTGGCATGCCACCTACCATGACGACGATGCAAGAGTCCCAATGGGTGGAATTTCACCCCGTCTCCTCATTGACAGATTCCGCTCCCATCAAGTTTGAAATCAAAGGACAGCCCGAAGATTACATCGATCTGAATAGCAGTTACTTGTACTTGAAAGTCAAAGTTCTAGATTAGGATGATGGTGTAATAGAAAACACTGAGAATACAGCTCCCGTCAACAATTTCATGCATTCCTTGTTCAGCTCAGTGGACTTGTACTTGAATAACAAACTGGTCAGTAGCAGCATGGATACTTACCCTTACCGTGCCTACCTGGAAAATCTCTTGACGTACGGAATAGATGCCAAGAATACCCATCTCAACGCCTGTGTGCTATGGGAACCTGATGAAGCGACCAAGTTTGACACAATAGATAAAGACAATGACGGCTTTGTGGAAAGACGAAGCAAAATCTTAAATAATAAGAGTTTAGAACTGATGGATCGTTTACATTTGGACATGTGGTTGCAAGAGAAATATTTGCTGAATGGTGTAAATGTCCGCTTGAGACTGAATCGCAGCAGTGCCGCTTTCCATTTGTTGGCTGATAGTGCTGCCAAAAGCAAAATCGAGGACGTCAAACTCTACGTACGACGCGTGGAAGTGTTACCTAAAGTGGGAAATGACATCATTAACACTTTGAGCAGAACGACTGCTAAGTATCCCATACGACGCGTGGAAGTGAAAACGTTCACTATTCCCGCTAACCATCATTCCATGATCGAAGATCATCTGTTTCAATGACAGTTACCCGAACGTTTAATTCTTGGTATGGTCCTGATTTCAGCCTTCAACGGAGCTTTCATTGAAAATCCTTTCAACTTTCAACACTTCGACGTGAAGAAAATCGAAGTTAGTCGCGATGGCAAGACCTTGTGTACCCTACCTTTCGAACCAGACTTTAGTGACTCGAAGATGAATTACTTGAGATTGTACTTGTCCCTGTACGAAGCCATCGGCCAGTTAGGAACCAACACCAGTCACGGCATTACGTACGAAGATTATGCAGGAGGCTATGCTTTGTGGGCTTTCGATTTCACCCCTGACCAGGGCAGCGACGAGGGACATTTCCACCCTATAAAATCCGGCCAGATTCGTGTGGAACTTCAGTTTGCAAAGCCACTGGACAAGACAGTGAACGTCATCCTGTATGCAAAATTCGATAATAGGATAGAAATCAACAGTTTGAGAGAAGTCATTCTAGATTATTAGAAGCTATGGAAGACTGTTATCCCTCTTTACCTAGTGGAGAAACTTTGAAGATGGAATGTGAGGAGACCGTGGAAGAATCTCAAGACAAACACGAAGAAGTTGTCATGATGAAGTCGAGATGGCCAGAACAAGAAGCCCATTTAGTCTCCTGTTTTACCGAACACTTGGTCGAAAACATTACGGAATTGATCAAGAAAGATTGCTATGGATGTCAAAACGATCATCCCAGTCACATTCAACACGATAAATGCCTGATGCTGAGTCAAGAAGAAAAATTGGACGAGTATCTGGACGAAGCTTGAAGTCTCATCTCGGACGAAGTCGTGTTGCATCAGTGGTATAAAGATTTGCGTGAACATTCTTGTCCACCATTAACCACTCAAGAGATCCATCGTATCGAAGCTCTCCTGAATCAGAGTGGGGAGACGAAGCGAAGAAACGGTTATTTGTCAGATATTTTCAAGCAAAAAGTCAGGATCGAATTGATCACTTATTATTACCTGTGAAGAAGAAGAAAAAAAAACACAAAACATGGATACCTGGGAACTTTATTACCTTTTGAACCACAGTTCGTACACGGCTTCTTGGAATCCTGTCGTCTGTGCTAAAGATGAACTCCCTCATCGCAAACCTCAAGACCATCAAGCTTATGTGATCAACACGGACGACAGTCATCTCCCAGGAACCCACTGGGTAGCCGTCTACTTTCCTCAAGAAGGATGTGTGGCATATTTCGATTTGTATGGATTGCCTCCTTTGGAAGACGATATCATTGACTTTATGAGAAGAATGCTCAGACCACCCGATTCAATAATGTGATATTACAAGGCACAGATTCCTTGGTGTGAGGACAATATTGTGTGTATTTTCTGCATCATCGCAGTCGGGGCTATTCCTTAGAACATTTAGTGAATCAGTTTGATCCTCGTTCTTCTTCTCGAAACGATGTAAAAGTAGATCGATAGTTTTGTGACCAGTATACTGGTCTTTTGTCTCAAGCTAGGAAACGTAGTGTCCATCAATGGCCTAATGACTTCCAACAGTGGAAATCACAATTTCATTCACAACGTTGTCAGCCCTGTCCAAAATAATATGTTAATTGAAAAAAATGTTTGGTATTTGAATGTTTGATGTTATATTGTTGGATTATTGTTCAAAACTGTTATAGTTGTTTGTTAGTGTTCAGTAATTTTGAATAAAAAATGTTTTGAAAAAAAATGCCTTTGTCTTTTGTTTGCCTATAGGAATCTTGATTCATGCTCTTTGACTTCTCTCTATCTCTCTCATGACACTCATTGAACGTTCCGGCTCGAAAACCGTATAGGGATGTTTTCCTTCACGTCCGCGCTTTGACTTTAAAAACGGGGCAGTTTCCAGTCTAACCATTAGTCTGCAGCGAACGTAGAAGCAGCAACACCTATCAAGAACAATGCAGCTAGCAACGGATGTAATCCCAGCACAAGTCCCGAGGGCACTTCAAGGCTTAGGGCTCGCAGTTGCCACAGGCTGGAGTATTAGAGCGCAGTCTAAGCGAACACCTCTACTACTAATCTGGGAAAACGACAAAGATAAAGAAATCTACAAGACGGCCTCAAGTCGGAACTGGAGACAGAGCGAAAACGTGGTGCGAGAGTTGCCTTCGCAACCACGTGATCTCTGCCCAGCGGCTACACAGACCAACATTCAACAGCAGTCTACACCCTCTACCACTACCACCACTACTACCATCCCAGAGGCCAGGAAAGAGGGAAAAACTGCTCTACTGACTACACCAGTGCAGTCAAAGAAACCACAACAACAAAAACCAGCTGAGGAAAAAACCAAACCCAGCAAACAACAGGCAACCCCCCAGGCAATACTCCCTGAAGAAACCATTACAACGGCGGACGACCTCGCAGCCGATTTAGAGGTATCAACATCGACCGAGGACGAGCAGGGCTCACCGATCGGTGAATGGGCAGCTGAGGTAGACGATATCGACCCCCTAGTCGAAAAGTACACACAAATGGGACTTGATCTACTGCTACATAGTACAACAATTGCCGGGCAATTTGTCAGAGCAGTCCAGTATGTAGCATATCGATCACTGGATTCTTTTCAACCCAGACCATCCCAATGGGGCTTCGGAATTAGAGTACTCCCTCAGCATTATAAACGGGCCTTTTCTGGATACCCACTCGGCGAACTGACTGAAGCCGCTGCATACATCGCCACCCACCACGGTTACCTGTTTCCAGATATCACCAAATATGAGAAGAGAACAGCTGAACAAATCGTACGATGGGAAGAGCGGCGTGGCACATTCCGGAAGTAAAAAAAGCCCTTCTAAGGGCTCTAATTATTGCCTATAATTAATACATAGGGACCCATTTTGACTAGGGTCCCTTTTCGGTCAACTCTCTCAACAAACAAATTGATTACATTGGAACCGCCGTCAAAATTCAAAACTAAAATTTACCTATGCGTGAAAAAACTGATACAATAAGTCGCACAGACTTACCGATTGGTATTTTATTCTCTCAAGTAAGTACACTACGTACACAAAAATTCAAACTTGTTCGATCAAAAGTTATTCAAAAATTGACAACTCTCAAAATTCGACTAATTACAGAGGTGGCTTACACATTATTGGTATTATCATTGTCCATTAGTACAACTGGACTTAATTTGAAATAAGTACGGGCTGGCATTTCGGGAAGTACAACAACATCCAGGGCTGGCTTGCTGAGCACCTTTCCTCCTTTACCACGCTCGGACTTCGTACAAAAGTGGCAAGATGTGGAACGATTTCCACTTGCCACAAGACCAGGTGTCCTAATGTGACGTCATAGCTGCCGACCAATGGCAGCTGGCGTTACATACTGCTTGGTTGACACCTGGGGCGTTTCAATGCAGCTGAAATACATGAGTGTGGGTTTGCACTATTCCTACTCATGACTTGGCCTTACATTTAGTTTTGTTTGCGCACATCACTACTGTCCACAAAACTAACGGCCCAATCAAAAAGTACTCCATGAGTACATAAATGCCTGAGTGGTGTGGCACCATTCCTCCCCTCAGGATTAATCAAAAATTGCACTGTGTGCAAACAAACCAGTGGTACATGCTCATTGCGAGCGAACACCACTTAAATTCAAGTCAACAACAACAAAAGTCTAACCATTCATTGTCGACTCATCCTCCTACGAAGATATACTCCAGACTAGCTAAGCTAAACGAAGCCTACGTGAATTTGCATAGGTTCAGTCTGATACCGAAGCCGGAAGAGATAAAGAATATTAGAATGTTAAAAGTCACTGAAGACCTGATAGAAGAGCTCTTCAGAGAAGAAATTAACAGGGAAAAAGAAGAATGGACAGAGAAGTACAGACTTCAGAAACAGCAGAGAGAGCAGCAACAGCAACAACAACAACAACAGCAGCAACCTGAACCTGACAGAGGCTTTGTCGATTGTCGTATCGACACCAAAGAGTTCTTCTTCTCTTTCTGAAGAAGCAGACCTATCGTCAGAAAGTCTATCGTCAGAGGACGTCGCATTCGTAGAAACTAAAAGATCGCCCTAGCTTCAACTTCACGCAAGCAACAAACAGCCCTTTTCAGGGCTACACCAATCTCTAGAAAAGAAATAACAATCGATTTGCCTATGTGTGTATGTAGAGTAGTGTGAATATAAACACTCACTCTTTTCTGGTGTGAATGTATAAGTTTGTGTGTGTGTGTGTGTGTGTGTGTGTGTGTGTGTGATTGTAAGCGCTCACGTAAGTTTGTGTGGATAGTAGATTATGATCATGTTTTTTTGCTGTTTGACGTGCGTGGATAGTAAATTATTTGTTTAATGAATTTTTTTAGAATAGTGAAATAGTGATGGGTAGTATAAAAAAGTCAGTGAGTGTTTCTTTTAGGTCCGCGCGTTGTTTGGTCATGATCTAGGTAATTTAAATTTTGGGTTTATGGGATGTTTTCCTTCACGTCCGCGCTTTAACTATAAATTGAAAATCGTTAGGCAGTCTAGCTACCCTTGTTGATTGATCAACACTAGAAAATGAGTAGAATGAGCAGCAGACTGACTACATTCATGGAACTTCAGATGCATCTGGAGTATGCCAGATGCCTCCTGAACGAGCTGGCCGCGGAGGCCCTTGTGGAAGAAGCCAGGATAGAACAGGAGGAGGAAGAAAGAAAATGAAAGAAGAGGAGGAAAGAAAGAGAGAGATCAGGTGTCACCCTATGATGAACCCTGTGTGCAAGGTGACACCTGAGGCAAGGACATCTCTCCAGCATGTAGCTGAACCACAGTCACAACGTGAACAACAACAACCAGTACAGGACCCACATGAGGCAAGGAGGCTAGTTGTTCATCCTCGATTGTGGAATAGAGGACAAAGAAGACAGAGGGAACAAGAAGTGTTCACTATTCCGCAAACGGAGGAGTGGGATAGTGAAGCCACTCAACCACCGTCTGCTCTTCCAACGACTCAAGTGAATTGGACCAATGATTGGAGTAGACGTTGTATCTGTGGTGCCAGACCCGGAAGGTGCCATCATTAACCAGGTGCCCTGGAGTTTAAAAAACAAACAGCCCTTTTCAGGGCTACCCAAACCTTTAGAAAAGAAATAGTAATCGATTTGCCAATGTGTGTATGTAGAGTAGTGTGAATATAAACACTGACTCTTTTTTCCTAGTGCGAGTGTATGTATTTGTGTTTGTAAGTGATCAAGTAGGTTAGTGTGAATGGTAGGTTTTGGGGTTTTGTAAGCACTCACGTACGTTTGTGTGGATAGTAGATTATGGATTTGTTTATTGTTGCTTAGTGTATGTGGATAGTAGATAATATGAGATGAGAAAAGTAGAGGATGTTTTCCTTCACGTCCGCGCGTTTTAAGTGATGCTCTAGGTAATATAAATTTTGTTTTAGGGGATGTTTTCCTTCACGTCCGCACTTTAACTATAAGAACCCTCAGTGTTCGTTATTAGCACCATTCCACGGAATAAACAAAACGAAGATGGAAGTGTCACAATTGTTTAACAATTTAAGGAATGTTTATTTTTGGATGGTGGATGGGGAATATTGAGTTGAAAGGATTGAAAGAGATTGGAGGTTAAGAACAAGTCTGCACTACGTGAACGAACTAAAATTAGCCAGGGAGATGATAGAGGGATTAATTGAAGAAGAAGTGAAGAGATTGAGAGGGCTGATAAATCCCCCCTGTGTCAGAGTGGGGACAATAAAAGAGGTCATGGAGAAGGTACAAGAAGTAAGAAGGTTTTTGGAAGAGATAGAACAAAGGTCAGAGTGGCCCTTTGTCAAAAGGGGTGTTGAACAATTGAAAAAAGGGGAAAAACAGATGAGAAAGGTGATAGATGAAGAAGTGGAAAAAATAAAGGAGAGGTGGAGAAAAGAGAGGAAAGAAGAAGAAAACAGAAAGAAAAAGGAAGAACTAGAGAAATTGAACGTTAACTGGATGAAAATCCAGAACAAGTTCCGAGCCATGGGTCACCCGGACTGGATACCGGAAAATGAAAAGAGAAAGAAGAAGGGCATTTTGGCATAGATAAGGGGATGGATAAAGAAGTTAAGGAGTTAGAAGAAGAAGACCAAAGGCCCTTTTCAGGGCCACTCCAATCTCTCGAAAAGAGATGGACTTTCAACTGCCTACCACATTTTTTATTTTTTTTTATTTTTTAAAAAAATAGAGACCCCTCCCTCTTTCAATTTTCGTATGTTCCATTTCCATAGACCCATCAGGTCGGGACCGTATTAAAATAGGGTCCCGACCCTGTTCCATGTTCCCTTGTCGCTCAACAGACCCACAATCTATTCCCATGTTAAATTCCCCTTGAGGCTAGAGTGTCCCAAGACTTTTTCCCATGTTAAATTCCCCTTGAGGCTAGAGTGACCCATGATTTTCCCCCATGTTAAATTTCCATTGAGGCTAGAGTGACCCAGGGGGTCCTGTAATGCTAATTCCCATTGAGGCTAGGGTGCCCCACTTCACTACTCACAGTACCCATTCATGTCAACTACTTAGAAATGTCATTCCCAATATATGAACATACACTTCCACCATTTCTATTTCTGTCACGACGAATGACACAGTACCCATTTATGTCAAGTACTTAGAAATGTCATTCCCAATATATGAACATACACTTCCGCCATTTCTATTTCTGTCACGACGAATGACACAGTACCCATTCATGTCAACTACTGCATGATTTAGATGGTCATCTTGCCAATTTTCTGCTATAGATCTTAAAGCAGCTTTGCTCTTTTTGTTTGTTTGCTTGTATTCTTCTCAGTTCCGATACCTTCCGTAGCAGTGTTCTGATATTTAGACGGATAAGGACAACCATGTCCTTTGAAATCATTGAAATAGGTCAGAATCTATATTAAGGAGCGTTGCATATTAGCCCAAACATTCAGAATTCGCGAGTTCTAAAAACATTCGGCACAGATGAAATAATTTAAGATTACGATCGGAACGATTGTATTGCAATCTGCATGTATAGCCTATAAACTTAATTCATGTCTAACAAGAACTGAAATCACAATCAATCGCTATTCTACTCGTTGTAACTCTTTTTCTAAATCATGCGCTTTTATTTTGTTACTTAAAGTGACATTGTCGTTAAAGAATGAATATAATTAAAAATTAATACGTTTGAACATAAACGACAGTGCAAATTCCACAAAAGCGGTTAAGAACTTCTCTCAATATTTAAGTTGAAAAAATAAGTGGAGATAGCTTTTGCCAATCTCATGAATATTCATAAGTTCTGATGACGTAATATAAAAAAACAAATTATTTGTTAAAATAAAGATTAATGATCTCTTATAATCTATAATAAGGTGATTTTGTTGCGCTATTTAAGTAAAAAGACATAAAAGATTTGGCTACACGTTCGAATATTTATTGGAATACTTTTGCAGTGCTGAAATATGAAATGTAAATGACTTCATTGTTTGAAAGAACACCAAATAATGAATTGCGCAAAATTTCAGCATTGTACCTGATTAAGTGCTTCATATGTCATAAGACATGTTTGATATGTACTGCTAAATAAAGGTGTATTGAAATTTGAGATTTTATCAGTAGCATAAACATGTTTTTTGCTTCTCATTTATAAATGTATTTTGTCTTATGTTTAATGTTAATGGAGATTAATTATATTGAAAATAACAGCAACAGAAAAGATCTTGAGTGTTGTGGAAGAAAACCTTAATTATTTTCGATTGGTATTTCTGATATGTGATGCTACCAAAATCAGGAAACACGTATAAGTTTGCGATGAGGTTTCTTCTTCAATGATAAATATGAAAGTGCCCATGACTTAAAAGCTAGATGAAAGATTTTGATAATATTTTACCATTGTTTATGCTTAGATGTCCTCTGTATTGTTATTTATTTCATGTGCATTTCTAAACTTCAGTGTCACTTTATCCGACAAGAATCATAACCGGTTTGCTTGCCCATGATCTATGTGCGCATTTTTTTTAGACGCCGACAAGCTAATACTGCCTGCCATGTATGAGTGGATTTAATATGCGTGAAAAACTGATATCCAAGGCACCACTAGTCCAATGCCAACCGTACCAACAATTGACGCAGAGCGTTTTGTCTGGTTTTTGTGCAATCTAGTGGTAGTGGCAAGCGCAAAATCTGCTGGATTGATGCAGGGCGCTCAGATGGGTTGTACCGGGGTCTTTTCTCCTGCCTCAGGAGTTCACGTTTTTATCAAATGGCAGGTTCTGAACAGCTGTGACGACTACGTTGCATTGGAACGTGCCGACGCATATCTCTATGTTACTCGGGGCCATGGAAAGGCCGATTCCAAACACAAATTTGTCGTTATGCGAGGGTAGTGGGATATGACGTGCATGCGTTTAATGCTCCGAAGCCGGAAATATTTCTCACCGTCTGGTATTAAACTTGGAATCTCAAGAGAGATAACCAGTTAGCAGCTTGTTGTGTAGTCCATTTGGTAAGGTGGTTCTGAGCCGACACACCACAGCCAATCGTTGCACATCAGAGTTCATAGTGCAGCTGGATCTGCCTGCTTGTTATTGGTTAGCTTTACCAGTTCTTATTTTGATCCATGGCAGTAAATAGACAAGAACATAAAGATGCAAAGAAAGTCGTCAATAACGCTGGACAATGTAACAATTTAGACCAGTATAATGAGCTGTATGAGGTCCCTTACCACTAGTACCGGTTTGTTTCCGAAGGGTAGATGACACTTTTATTACAGGAAGAGACTCCTAGTGTCATCGTCAGATACCATGGTTGTACCGCTAACATGTGTTCAAAATGGGGAGTCAATTCCTCTGCACTAGGTTTCTCATAGTTTGCTGATATAGCATGAACTGAGTTGAATGGCACAATGTCAGGAAGGCCAAATCCTTCAAATATCAATAGATTTTTGGTCCGGCTGCACAAGTGCACATATAAACAATTGAGTCCAGTCTCAACAGTTTCGACATGCCTACACAGGAAATGCACGTGAAACGTCCAGATCTTTCGTTCGAGGTCCCCAAGACCAACTGGTAAATAACCAGGGTCTCCCTGGTCAATTATGATGCGCAGCTTATTCCTTGCGTCAGATACCTATTCGGATTAGATGACAGATGGTCAAGGGCGGCCAGTTATGTTGCAGACCAAGCTGCTGATTTTACCATGCCAATGGCCCACTATACATATCTAAACCAGCTTCCTTGCAGATGGTCTTGTCGAAAGCACCCTGCACTGCAATGAACTGTTCACACACCCTGCTTCGAGTCCGGCAGTAACACGACCATCCAATGACGATCCACGAGTTTATACAGAGTATTTGCGATCCTGATGAGCTGCTGCGACGAAATGTTTTGTTGTTGTGGGGTTTAACGCCATTTTTCAGCACGATAGGCTATACATGGCGGCCAGTATTAATGGTGGAGGAAGAACCCGGAAAACCCCGGAAAGAACCACCGACCCACGAGAAGCTACTGGCAAGCTTTCTCACATGCCCACATTGGCTGAATCTTCGACTGGAACAGCCGCAGACAGAGGTCAGATGGCAGTGATCCGTAACGAAGAGCGCTTTAGACCACTCGGCCACTTGGGGCCCCGCTGCGGCGAAATAGAAACCGTTCTGTTGTAAAACTATGATAAAAAATAATATGTCGATACCCTAATAGCCGATGATGCTAAACTTACTGACAAGCTATCGACAGGAGGCGCCACGTGCGAAGACCTCAGAGCGGCCTGTACGTATTATACACTAGAAAGATAGGTAATATGCACCGACGTAGCAATCACCTTCTTTGCTGTGGGGAGAACAAATATGAATGTAATTTCCAGTATATGAATATTTGGCTAGGGATAGATATTATATGGGATAGGTGGGGTATATTCAACCGATCCTATGGGGCTAGCCTTATAGGCTTAGAGGTGTCTTCACTAATTCACTGGCGACACTGATGTTGGCTATCCTATTAAAACTGTCCTAAAAGGGTTATTATAATTTCTAACTTGAACTAAAACTTCTAATTTGCCGTCGTGAGGAGGCATTGATAAAACTTTGCAGACTAGTCACCCAGATGTTGGCTGCTGGCTGTCCTGTTCAAAACTGTCATAAAGGGTGCTATTATTAAAAATTTTAACCTGGACTAAAACTTTTAATTTGCCTCCCATGAGGAGGCATTGTTAGAACCTTCGAAGTTTGGAACACAATCAAGCAGCAGTAAGCAAGCAGAGATCAATGTCATGGGCTATAACTTTCCCCGACAAAGTCGAGATAAACTGCAAGTTAATATCCAAATAAACTCAAGGTTTATAGCAGCCAAACGTGTGACCCGCAAAAGCAGGACAGTTTGCTAGACACAGCGATTCATGTACATCATTTATAACTGGAAGCAACAATCGAGCCATCATGGATGAAAGCTATGTAATCATACCAGAAGGCTACTCTGCACTATTCTATTCAATGCTGCATGTGTCAAAATGGAGACACTATATCCATTGCTCGTTATCTTTACCATAAATACAATCTGAATTGTAATGGGGGACTGTCGCTTTCAGGTAAAAGAAAAACAAAAGAAAATACGAACATGAGATATGAGTTAGAGCATAGGTCACACTTGATAATACCTCTGACCACACCTCTAGGGGTTTAAATGATAGGCACGTCTTCAATTAACAGTTCCTGCTTATCATGGATGACGTTGAAAAATACCATCGGATGAAAGCCAAAATTCGCTCAAGGGTCAACAAGGTACATGTTGCTGTGATAAAGATGAAGAAGCGAGAAAGAGTCTCATCCAACGTGTTCGATATGAGTTTTGGTCTGCTTTCATGAACTATAACGTGGCTGAGGTTCAGAATAGAATTTCTGATATCTGACGATGATTTCAAGATGCAAAGCTGCTGATAATGATGAATACTATCTTTTTATTTTACTATTTCCAAAATACATTGCATATTAACCTTTTTTGACCTAAAGAATCACCAAAAACGTAACTAAAATGCAACAAAAACAACACATTAAGATAATACTGAATCATTTATTATTACAAAGCCAAATTAAAACATTACGAACTTATGAATAAGCCTATGAAAAATCGACATGGTTTAACCAAAAGCAGCAAACGTCTTTCAAACATGATCTTTTTTTGTAAATCAAAGAAGACAAATTAGTAATTCATGTCATGGAATGACGATGTAAAACAAATATAAAGAATAGCATACTAAAATATAGTTCTAATCACGGTGGAACATATTTAATGATTCATGTCAAAATTCGTCTTTCATTCAAGGATTCTCATTCAGATAATAACAAATATCCCAAATGAAAATACATATCATGAAACATTTAAACATAGAAAATTAACGACATTAAAGATACATTTAAATTGACCATACACATTAAATATTATTGTTCAGTGAATAAAATCCAAGCTATACATATACATAAAGTTATTCCGGAGAAATCAATCTATTAATTACATGAGCAGAGATTATATTAATTAAGATACAGGTATATACATAAAATTACACCAATGCACTATAGTGAAACTGTGGTGTTTTTTATATCAGGATATTATTAAATACTCCTATTTTAAATATACTATTCATAAATTGTCATTGATATTGAACTTATGTTATCAGCAGGTAGACAACTATGATCTTTCCATATGTTTATCTTAGCAACCTGTCGAAGAACAAACATGTGTTTTTCTCTATCTCCTACCGATATTCTTCTATCAAGACACCTGAGTGATTAGGGTTACTTCCAATCATGTATCCACATATATTCAATGGAAAGGGAATTGAAAAAAGCGAAAAGATAAAATACATTCAAGGAATGCATATGATATGAGACATCACAAGAGAAATTTAATTCATTCTCTTCATTTAAATCTTTGAGCCGGATACAAACTGAATGCGTTAAAGGCTCAGACATTACAAGATTTTGTTTGATCATCAACATCATGAAGTTCTAAAATTCATGACTTATTATATCACCAGATGCATTAAAGCCTTATAGTACTGTATCCTCTCTCTTTGATTGATTGTGTGCATCTGTCCCAGAACATATTTAGTGCCTGCTCATTTCCGTCCGACTTACTCAGACGAGGATACTCGATGTACGAGTTCGATTGAAAAACAACCTTCATGTCCATAACCCTGTAGATCCGATTGGTTGGGATATCCTCATAAGAATAACGATGAGGGCGTCTCGGTCACTGTGAATGGATTCCTGAAACGCCATCTGGAACTCATACACACATCACTTAGCAGGAAGTTTTCGGTGAGGAGCATGACAGTCTTGCGGCTATTGTGAATAGCTTCGATTATGTTGGAGGCAATCTCTCTAATTCCTTCAACATGAAATCTCGAACAAACTCGCGATCTTCATCTGCAAAGGAAATAAAGGCATCATATACAAAGTCATTGTCAGTATCAAAGTTACCAATGGGATGGTACCCTTTGGACCTATTCATGGTCATGTAATACAGGTACCTTAACTTCCACCTGTAAAGATATACGATACCCACAACAACTATGACAACTGCCAAAGAAATACTAATCGTTGCGTTAAATATCCGATGTAGTTTTGACATGCATTCCTTATCCAGATAGTCTATATAACGGATCATATCATTCTTGTAATAGAACTCTGCCTTCGTGCCATTTATTAGCATACGGGATGTCATACCAACAACAATGGTTTTAGTATCTCGAACCCAAATCATAAATTGTGAGGTCGAACACATGCATCTCAGTTGATTATAGGATATATTGACGTACACTTTCTCCTCCGTCGCAGTAGCGATGTCTTCCAGTGCTATACGTACTGGATATCGCACAACCTGGAGCATGTTTTGCGACAGATCGAGTACTCTTATGTTTTTCATGTGACCTATATTCATGAGAAACGTGTCTAAAAGGTTATGGCTGATGTTGAGAATTTGTATGCTGACGAGCCCACGAAATATATTTTCATTCATGGACGATATTCTGTTATTCGAGAGATCAAGGTGCTGAAGAGTGTTTAGATTCTGAAAGATTCGCCCGTCCTCGTCTCTGGAAATTACTATTCCTAGCAAGTTATTAGACACAAGCAAGGTGACGAGACGCGGGTGGTAGTCAAAAAATTGGAAGGACAGTTCCGAACAGTGGTTGTTAGAAAGATCCAGGTATGCAGACTATCAAAGCCGACAACAGGTCCTGTCCAGTTCTACAGCATTGAATAAGAAGCGTCCAGATATTCAACTCTGTTTTTTCCGACTCTAAAATTTAGTACATAAAATGCCAGTTTTGAGCGACTGAAGTTGGCTACTTTCAGTTTTCTGGAACTTGAATGGTAAGGTTTATCCATTTTATCATGGTCAGTTTGGTTGTGTCCTGAAGAGAACTTACATCTCTTTTTTTAAAACTCGCTGAATTTAGTGGCGAGACGAACTGATAGCTGGTATCGCAGGAGGTAAGGTTTTTCAAAAGGCTTGCGCAGAGAAGGTAGTCATCCATCAAAAATCTGTTGCGGGAGACGTTAAGCTTAGTAAGATTTATCGGCATAACTTCGAAGGTTTCACCGTCAACAATTTCTACCTTGTTTCCACTAAATTCCATTTCCGTGATGCTTGTATTCCTGAGCATCTGTTTTATGTGTTATTTTCTAATCCTAACTCCGATGCTAAAATCAGGGTAGATGTTATTTAACTTAATACTCTTATGCTCGTGGTCTTCAGTCCCTGAAAATTACCGGCAGCTCCGTCTATCGTCAGTTTTGTATTGCCAGACAAGTCGAGAAGACTAAGATTAGACAAAGGAGAGAAAGCATGCTCGTCAATATGTTCAACACGACACTCTCGGATGATTAAAGGTTTTATATGGGGTACAGTCTTAAATATTTCAGAAGAGATTGTTTCGAGTCTACAGTGACCAACATTTTTTCTCCACAGAAGATAACAGTAGTCAAGTTTTCAAGATTGCGGAACCCGGGACCAAACGTGTAGTATCTGTTATTGAATCAGGGAGGTAAAAATGACAAATTTCTTGCAGATTTTGTGTGTGTGTGGGTGGGGGTTGTCTTACAATTGTCATTCTGCTGAAAACAATGATGTAACAAATGCAATGCTGATAAAGGACATTATTATAACTGCCAGCAAGTTGAGTTCCCACTTCATGCTTTTCTTAGTTTGAGTTCGAAAAACAAACTTGAATTTCGCTTTCTCAGAAGTGGGGTTGTATATTTCAACTGTGCCACTTGATGCATAGAAAAGGCATAATTTGAACTGTCATTGTTTTGGTTATGCAAAAAAGTTCCAGTATACTGTGCTGGCTAACCCAATAATCACAGCTGGGTTTTTTTCCACACTCAATACTTAGAGGACCAGTGATTGTATATTGAAATTGTGTCTACATGCCTCATATGCTTTCTTTATGCCGTTTCCCATTTATACATGTATCTATGTCCCACATGCAGTTCTTGCTAACACCCTCTTCCCATCTATCCACTTAGCTTATGATGAATGCACATAAGACATTTAATTTAAAAACAAAATACTGAGATAACAGTTGAAGTTTGATTTTGGAAACCACTGGCAGTTCATTAGAACTTTATTCATTAGGACTGGTGATATAACTTATTTGGGATTTAATTTACAATACTGTAAATTCTTTTTAAATTTCATTTTTTATTCTTGGGAATTAAATAACTTGTTGGTTTTCACTCTTTACTGTTATAAAACTTTTGGAATTGAAAAGCTGTTTCTGTTTTGATGATTGCTTTTCATGCATTTTTAACTTTATTTTATCTACCTACTTTTTAAGGTTGCCAAACAAATGGATAATATGGCTTTATTACAATGGTCCCAAGACAGGAACCAGTTTTGGTTTTCATGCAAGACTGCTAGCAGCTATGGACAATGTTTTGTGAGTTTTCAGTCCTTTTATTTGAAACATATATGTAAACATTTGCTAATGTATACTTTTATATGAAATCGAAATTACAGTGCATAATCCTTATCTTCTGATTTCTTGTAATGTATTTTTTATCCATATGTATTCATTACCAAATCTGCTAGGTATGTAGTTTATTAAAAGTAATTTATTTGAATGTCAGAGTAATGTGGAATATTGAAGGAACAATGATCTGAGGAAAATTTGAATCCTGCTATGCTAACTATTAGCGAGTTCTACAATGTAGCTTTCGCTTTATGATATAAATCAAGTTGTCTTATCAATATGGGGTCACCATGACAAAAGAGACCAGCTTTAGGTGCTAAAGGTATTGATTGTGGCATTCTTTCAGAGTATCTTGAGGAGTGTCCTAAATCGCATCACCAATACACATGAGTAGATCCTCTCACATGGCCAAGGCATTAATAAATGTCTTCATTGAACCTTACCTGGAGAATGAAGAGCTGGCAAAGCCTTGGCTTGATGAAGATGATCCCAAGAAGAATGCCAAAGTGCTGAAAACCTTGGCACAGGTGCTTTTGGACCAAAGGTTCCTAAACAGTGGAGTATTATTTAAATTTCAGGTATGCCATTTTGGGATTGCAACAATTGCATGGTATTTAAAAGACAAATGTGAAGACCACTTTAAATATTTTTATTCTCAACTAAATAATAAATTACTATATATATTTACCATTTGAAGATCTGAATAAGTTAGAATTCATAAGATGTGTGCACATGATACATGTATAGTGACTCTCCTTCTCAAGTCTTTGGTAATTTCAGGTATAAATACATGCACATCAGGTATAAACAATTCCATGACACTCTATCAATAAACACATCAGTAAAGATTTTATGTATGCAAAAATTACCAACAGTAATGATTATTTAATAATTGTATTACTCTGTTAGCAGATTACAAATAACACATGTTACAAGATATATGTTTTTGATAATTGCAGAAGCACTGCTGAGCTTGAAGTTTTTCATCAGCAGATCATGATGTACAGTGCCAAGAGATTTTCATACATCCCTCCTGTGTACAGGATTAGGAATGAGCTAGCTGCTTTGGATCACAATATCCATAGTGGCTGAGGTGTAATGAGAAACAAAGAAGGGGAGATAGTGTAAGCTTGTTTCACTACAGGACATTAGAAATAATTTTATATATTGATTGTGCATTATGATCCCTGCCTGGAGATCAGACGAATGGAGTATTATTCACATGTACAAGTCATGAAAACTTTGTATTAGATACAAGTCATTTTGCAACAATCGGCACACATTTATATTTGTGGTAAGGAATCTTACTATTTTCATGCATACAGATCTTGTAATTAGTATTGTTATCATTCTAGTGGATATTTATTTTGATTTGAGCAATGCAAGTCTAATAATTAGATCCAGTGATATGTATAGCACTTTCCCAGGGGACTGACACACTTTATTAAGGATATATGGGGTTTATGGAATATCAAATAAGAACAAAAACAACCCCTCAACAACTCCTTCTTGGGAACTGATCATGAGGCTCTAATATTGGGTAAAAAGTTAATATGGGTTAGCATGGGGATGCTTTGTCACACATGTTAAGAAGAAATTTTTTCTTTAAAACAGGCATCGATGTTATAACAAAAAAAGCGGCAGATGGTCCGTCTACCCTTGCAAGGAAAAGAAAACATCCCCACATCAGGGAGCTTATAAAGAAAGCCCTCATCTGTCAACTTGAGGGAAAGCAGGGTATGCAGAGGAGAAGAGAACTAAAGGAAGATGATCCCAGGAGAATTTGTAGAAACCTGGCACCTCAAGAACCACCATCAACTCTAGTTTTGGTGTGGTGAAGGAGATCTCTCGATTTTAGTTATGTAAAATATGAAACAGTGTCTGATATATGGAGGTGTCAGCCAAGGCAGGTTACACTTTATATAATATCCTGAAATATCAGTAGTTGAAATAAAATAATGTATAATATTGTATCTGCAGTTGCTGAAAACTTTTTATAATGATTATTTATGATCTTCGTGCCCACATTGTTTATAGGCAGAAATTGACTGGTGTTATAAAAAATCTGAAAGCATTATTGTTTGATGCAATATTATGTGCATTTATAAGAAAACAATGAATAAAATCAATTGTATTCATCTATATACAAACTCATACATGCAAGAAAGTGTTTAAGTTCATGCAAGCCTAGAGGGGATGACGCCAGTGTATTGTCCATCTGGATATTTGTCATGTATCTGCCAGAAAGAGTAAGAGGGAATTACATGTCTCTCTCCAGACCCCAGCCTTAAATGTTGCCGTAGTATGAACTGCCTATAGGTAGCATGACTGTTGGCACTCATCAAGTCAACTTTATTGTTGAGGACAAGAACATTTCGTCTGTACATCCTGGACAAGGCAAGTACAGCCTCATCAAGGATTACATCTTGAAAAGTCTGGAAAGAAATTCCAATTGTAATATGCTATTTCTAAAATGTAAAAATATATATATTAAGAAATAATAGGAACATTCGCTTATTCAAATGTTATTCATCTTCGATCAGCAAATTCCACTGCGAAATACACGTGGATCAAAGCTGCACATGGTTTTTATTTTGACATGAACACTGAGAGTTCCATAGCAACTAGAACTGATAGTTTATGTTAAGATGGACAGCTCAAAGTTTTTGGGGAGCATTTCTAGAAGTCAGAGACTCCTGCATTGGGATCAAATAGGAATGGCTGATTGCAGCTTAGATTTGTTTAGTATAGTGAGGTACCCACATTGAAATCAGGTAATGAAAGGAATCTACTCGTAAGTATCAATTGTAAATTAAAACAAAGTCCTTATCATTTGCATATGTATGCATGTCTGTTTTTGGATGGCTTACAATTTTAAAATTCTTTCACAGTGGTTGCAAAGAAATAACATTTACAATAATCATGTATGTACATCAATTATCAATCTTTGAGAGTCCACCTTGGAAACGGAATTCATTGTAAA
This sequence comes from Sinohyriopsis cumingii, assembly GCA_028554795.2. Classification (NCBI taxonomy): domain Eukaryota; kingdom Metazoa; phylum Mollusca; class Bivalvia; order Unionida; family Unionidae; genus Sinohyriopsis; species Sinohyriopsis cumingii. The sequence continues at coordinate 9,807,443 of CM068834.1, read as the reverse complement.
TGTTGTATTGTAAGAGTAACTATCGAAGTTTTAATTCTGTTTGTAAATTGATGCAGTATTTTGATTTTATTGGTACAAAGTGCAAGTTGTACATTCATTAGCATTTGCTACACGTATCCTGTATATAGAAAGAGGTTTTCTGTAATGTAGCCAACATACCTGTCAAGTTATTCATAACTTTTGTGCATAACTTTTGTACATAAAAAATTGTAAGCTTTGGCAATAACACACTCAAGGAATATATAAAGTTCTTGAAAGAATTAAAGAAATGTCAAAATTGCCATTGAATCAAGTAAATTTGTTATACAGAAATCATTTGCAGTAATCACCAGTTCAAAGGTGAAAACATTGAATGCCAAGCAGACTGGGCAATTAATATTCTTACCCAAAAATGTTAGATCAGATATGAAGAAAAAAGTTTCTTGCAAGCCTTCATGTCAGTCTTAATTCTGGATAAATAAAACAATTTAGGATTATTAAGTCCTTATGTTTATCATGATATTGCATATATAGTATTATCGTAACATATTTTGGGGCTTTAGAAATACACATTAAGGCATGCATCATATTTAAAACAGAAGAATAAAAGTGTAGTATTTATTTTACAAGACTTAAATGGCTATATGAGTTCTGTACATGTCTAATTTTAAAAAAAAACTGCAATCTAGTCAGGTCTAATTGCTGAACTCCAAAGTAAGATTGCATAGATTTTTTTTACCATTTTGTATTTTAAAAAAAAACATAAAACTAATAAATGTATTACTTAAGTTGGTTTATTAATTAAATTGAAAAAAGAGCAAGTTGACCTTAATAGTATTGAATGTTTGTATGCCACTAGCGTAGATCACTAATACCTATATATCAAATGATTTTAGCTAATCTACCTTTAGGCCCTCATGCAAAGGAATTTATCTATTTTAAGTGTATTTTTGAAGCCGCTGTATATATTTGTTTGGAAGAAGGAAATAGACTTGGCATTTCTAATGTCAACTGGAATACCATTCCAGAGCAAATACTGGAAACATTTTTTGAATAATTCCTTATTTGGCTTGGGAATTTTATACTGTTTGGTAGACATGTATCACGGTTGTAGAGTATTACCAGGTAGCCTATACTTGAATAGTGATTGTAAATATTCAGGAGCGCTATTATTGGATATCATGTACATTAATTTGGTTTTTCTCAACTGGATTCAGTCTTTAATAGGTAATAATTTTAACTTATAAGCTAAAATTTTCCTTGCTTACTTTCTGGATTGATATAGCCTGAATGCACTTGTTTTAATATGTGCCAGCTTTGCTATGATTTTATCATTTGATTTACTCCACACTGTGTTACAGTAGTCTAAATAGGGTTGTATGTAACTGTTATAAAATAGTTTTCTGTACCTTATCCTACTGAAAAGCCATAAACTTGAATTAACGTTTTTACTGACATGTTCAGTCCATGATAGGTTATTATCTACCAAAACACCAAGTAGTCTATCACGACAAACCATTTGCAAATTTGTATCCTTCCATGTCAGACATAGTTCATCACTACCAAGATTTGTTCTTTTTTGCCATGTTGAGATAAGTAATATTTTAGTTCTTCCAGTATTTACCACTATGCCATTGCATGTGCACCAATTGTTCAGTTTGTTTAGGGCATCCTGTAAATAAATGTATAGTTTGTGCTTTGTGTTTTGGATGTCTAACAATGTTGTGTCATCTGCATAGAGATCTGTGGATGAAATTGAGTCCCTTAGTAAAAAGTGGTAGGCCATTAATAAATAGTATCAATAGTAATGGACCTAAAATTGAACCTTGTGGTACTCCATATCTAATTGTTTCAGGTTCCGACAGAACAGTATTTATATAAACATGTTTGTTCTCTCACTTAAGTTTGAAGCAAACCATCTAATTGTGCTTTCATCACATTGGTTGATTTTCAGTTTCTTCAAAGAATTTCATGTACACCAACCCATAAATTTTCCTGAAATCTACAAATAGAGATCCTATTATTCAACTTTGATCAAGTTGTTGAAGCCATTTATCAGTTAGAGAGATCAAGTCAGTCTCACATAAATGTTTCTGTCTAAAGCCTGATTGAATAGGGTGTAACAGCAACTGTTTCGTTAAATATGACATGAACGAGTCATGGACATGTTATTCAATCAATTTTGACAAGTTTTGGTTGTATTGAAATTGGCTGGTAGTTATCAGCATCATTCTTAGAACCAGATTTGTGCATAGGCATTACTTTTGCAGTTTTCCATATTTTGGGGACAGACGAGGTTGCAATATTTAAATTGATTATGAATGTTATGCTATCTGAAATAGCTGAGGCAGAAGTTTTAATGAGTGGTGGACCAATCTGATCAAGTCCTGTAGCTTTCTTGATATTAAGTTTAATGAGACATTTTTTAGCAGTTTTTTTATACCTGTGGGATAGAAAAACATACCTCCTTAGGGATTTTTCAGTTCATTATAGTTGTTTTCTATCACTGGTTCTTTTAACTTAGTGGTAACGTTAGTGGAAAAGAAATCACTCAAAATATTTGCAATATCAGTGTCATCAGTGACTTTTGTGTCATTTACCAGAGTGAGTGAATTTTATTTGTCTGATCTTTGTGCGTTACCCCAACGAGTTCACTGAAGACTTTCCAAATGGAGTTTGTGTTGCTCTTTGTGTTTTCAACCATTGATTGATAAAAAGTTTTGGATAATATTCCATGGAACTTTATATATGTCATCTTGAAATTGTTATTTACTTCAATTTTGGAAAGATCTGTAAGTGATAGTTTTGTGTGTATGTTTCCTATTTCTGTTGCATTTAACCTTTGTTGTCCAAAAAGTAGGATAGTGGTCACTAAGACCAACATTTAGTACATTAACATAAGCCACATTGTTTGGTAGGTTGGTATAAATGTGATCAATAAGAGTGCTTGATATTTTTGTTACACTTGTGGGCTCATTTACCAGCTGGACTAGGCCTAATGATTCAAAAAATTCCATCCAGTTACTCCTTATTTGAGTATTGAGTAGGTCCTTATTTACACTGCTGAGTATATATGTTTCTTTCTCCTGTGCATGAACATTTTCTATTTGTTTCAAAGAGTTATCATTCCAAATTGCTTTGGAGGAAGGTGACCTATAAATGAAACCAACTAGGAATGATTCTGCATTATTTTGAGAAATTTCCATCCAAATATTCTCAATTTCATGTGACCCAAAGTCAGGTCGCCTTTCTGCATTTACATCTTGTAATGTATACAAGACACACACACACACACACCCGAGCTGTCTCTCTGTCCCTGCATAATGGTTTATTGTAGCCTTGACAATGAAATAGATTATCATTGTGGCCAGCATTTAATTTGGTTTCAGTGAGTCCTAAAACATGCATATTATTTTCCTTGGAAGACAACATTAACTTAATCTGTTCTATTTTTTCCACTATACCTTGTTTATTTAAGTGACCCATGCTAAAACCTTTTGTATTTAGTTTCATATCAATTATATGTATTTCATCATGCAGTGGGGTACTCTATGAGATTGTCTCCATAATACTTCTACCATTTTGGTATTATATAAGGTGGCCATATAAATGAGGTGGCCTCTGTATTTTCTATGGTATCTGTGCATATTCTTCCTTTATCAAATCATATTGGGGTGGGGTGTTGAGTAGCAACAAAAAGTAAAGCAGTTTAAACATATATTGTTTGATAAAATAACTAATCCTTTAATACAAGTATGCATTTTCTAAGTTGTGCAAAACACTACTGACATAGATATTAGAGTCTTTGCCAAGTTACTTAGTACCAAACATTTTTCAATATCTATCAATACTTGTTTTGCAAGATATAAATAAACAATTACCCTCATTCTTGTCTGCCTTGTCTGAACTATGTGTAGAGCTTGGTCAGCTCAGTTTTTAGGCTGCACAGCATGTCTTCCTCCTCTTCCCCATCTGTTTTTTCAACCTTTTGCTCCATGCCTCATCCTTCCTCTCCCTCTTCCTCTTAAAGGTCGCTCTAGAATTGAGCATGAAAGTAAGCTGATTTAAGTCTATCTAATGAATTTTAATATGTAAATGTATTTCATAATTTGACAGCTAATATATTCATGATTACTTATCAAACTTATAGGACTATAGTGCTAACATTGGATCATAAATTAATACATGAGAGGTTGGGATTTGATGGAAGTTTTCTTGGGATGGATCAGGTCAAGTGATGGGTGGGGTGGGGATCCAAAATTTAAAAAGGGCCCCTACTTTCCTTGAATGGGCACCACAGCAAAGTTTATGTGTCTATTTACTCAGTGTGCACAATACCCAATAAACATGTGCAAGAATAAAGCTGTGGTCAAACATCAGCTGACAAGTGACTGTACGTTTGTGTGTGTACTATTTTATGATCTGGCCCCGAGTTTTGAACCTGGATTCCATATTCTAGTCGCAGATTTGAAGAAAGAATAAAAAGCTTATTTTAAACCTCGTGTATGTAAAGTATTAACTTGGAGAAGCACACAAATTCTTTTCCGCCTTGTTTGAAACGTCAGAAAGATGGGTGTTAGGGGTCCACTGGTAACAATCTGGTTAGAATGTATAAATTGATTAATGAAATTACCCAATTTTTGAGCATTTTTAAATATCCCTGATGCTTTTCATTTATAAAATTGAGTGGTGGGGACGTGAGGGAGTACGAATTCTACTGGGCAAGAAATAGAGCGAGTATCTGTGGGTTTTTGCAATACTGTGCAGAGCACGTCGATTTAAATTATTCTCGTATCACAAAAACTTTGAAATATAACTATAAAAGTAGTTCTACATACATTTCATTGTTTCCTCTCAAAATTAAAATTAGAAAGGAAAAGGATAAGAAGAAACGAACGAGATCAGAAGAAGATCGTACTCACCGTTGTTGACATTTTGGGCGGTCTCGTAGCGTGGTTGTGTTTTACGTCATCATCTTCAGTGTTTACAATGTGGCCTATAATTATGCAAATTTCGGTCACTGGAATTATGTGTGTTATTCATTCGGGACCTGCCGATCACTGCCGAGCAGGATTTCAACATGAAGACGATAGATTCGTTACTCTACGTACGAAGATTTCAGAGAGCTCGTATTTCATAACGAGAACCCCTACGTACTTGATATTACCCCAGAAATGCCTTTTAAATAGTATTTAATCAGTTGATATACATAAATGTCCCAACATTTTTGCAAGAAAATTCACCCTCAGCTGCACTATTGTGCCTTTAAATGATAACTTTCATATTTGGGTGTTATGTCAGCGGGGATCAATAAAATATTTTTTTTCTCATTTATTATTAGTGATTCCAATAATTAAAGAGAGAATAAAATGTTAATATAAAGCTGTCCTTGATAATAAGGAAATTTAGAAGACATGAATTTGTATGAGCGTGGAAGCCAGCTCGAATATATTTAGATTTTCCATAAGAATTAAAAATGACGCACGTAGAATCTATCGCTGAAACTTCAAAGGTGGGCATATATCCAAGCTACCCACTGTTGCGGCAAGTGCGATAACTAATGGAAGTTCCAGACTGCAGCAAATCTGCCAACCGGCTTGTGCAAGAAAGAAATGCAAATGTTGCTCTCTACAAAAAGATAAGATAGCGTCTCATTGTGACTGATGCTGTAAAAATAATATCATTTTTAAAACACTTGCCAGAGTTCTGAAAGCAACGAAATGGTGGTAAACCTAACAATGTCAATACTCCAGATTATTTTCAATGGATCCTGTCTATTTCATTTCTCTGGATTCACCAAAGAGGATATTCAGGATGCGGATGTAAATCAATGTATTAAGATATTCCGAATTGTAAGCAAAACAAAAATCCATACAGTATCACTATCCATGTCAGCAACAGCCTATAACTGGAGCAGCCGAATCAACTTATCATGATGAAAATCCAACTCATAGGTATGTGTGCAATATCACTATTTTGAATGCACTTAATTTCTATCAACAATTACCAATTTAATTCATGGCAATGGATGCCTGGCTTGGACTAATGATGAATTCCTTGAACTGTGTGAAAAGATAAACAGCAGGTCCAACACCAGTACTGTCACCACTGACATCCATAGTTTGACCCATGCCCCTCAATCCCGGTAGTACCTCCCAGGTAATGTCATACTTCATTACAAAACTCACTAGCTCAAGTTGAAACAAACTACACAGAGTTTATATGTTTAATCCCTCCCTCCTCCCCCCACCCCCACCCCCCACCCCAGCCCTGGCAGACAAAGGTACACGTCATCAAAGTGTAGAAGCCAATGCTGCTAATCAAAATAATAACAATATCAATAATAGTAGTAAAGTGAGATGCATTAGGGACAATGGGACCTACCATTAAAAACAGGGTCCCGACCCTTTGGGGACTATGTAAATTTAACATGGGAGATATTGTTGCGACCCTTTGGGGACTATGGGAATTAACATGGGAATAGAGTTTGGGCTTGTCTAGGGACAAGGGGAATTTAACATGGGGAATAGAATGTGGGCTTGTCTAGGGACAAGGGGAATTGAACATGGGGAATAGAGTTTGGGCCTGTCTAGGGACAAGGGGAATGAAACATGGGAATAGAGTGTGGGTCTGTTTAGCGTCAATGGGTAATGGAACAGGGTCGGGACCCTATTTTAATAAGGTCCCGACCTGATGGGTCTATGGAAATGGAACAGGGGAGAGGGATAAAACACACACACACACACACACACAGAGGAATTTAACATGGTGGGCCTGTCTAGGGACAGTGATGGTAGAGGGCCAAACACAACAGAGACAGAGACAGACATACACTAGTAAAAGCCGGAGATTTCTATATAAAGCATTACTGAGACCTGAAATTTTGCTGGGGTGTTAAAAAATTTGCATAATTGTAATGATGCAATAAATAGATATAATCAAGGAAAAGCTCAACGACAAAATGGATTTGACTAAAAGTGAGGCTATGATGACGAAATTGTCCCATAATTTAAAACATATCCCCGAAAATTAAGTTACAATGGTTTAGACTAAAATGGATAAAATTAGTAAATACTTACAATATCAACTTGTGTGACGATCGTGGATAAACACCCATGTATCTATAATCAGCTGAAATTCCTATGAAATCTCACTATCTATTTATAGCTACAACTTGTGTGGGTCATTCCTTTGGAAAACCCCACTATCTTTTTATAGCCTCAGCTTGAGTGACGTTCCTGTTTATGAACTCTAGTACATATGTATAGCTACAACCTGTGGAAAACCCCAAGTCCATATTTATAGCCTCAAAATTTTCAGAGTCAGTGACGTCACTGTACTTAACACTAGGGGATAAATGATAACAGTGTTGCAACTGGCTGACCTGAATACGCGCTACTGTAGGTAGGTAGGTAGAGTGTATTTGATAAGGATAAAGTGAGTTTTATAGGGACAAACAGAGACCAACACACACACACACACACAGATCGAAGAATAAAACCAAAATTAAAATATACTATCCATATATACGTACGCGAATGCATACAAACCCCAAATATACTATCCACACAACTTCGCTAACGCTTACAAACCCCAAATATACTATCTACACAACGTCGCTAACGCGTACAAAGCCCAAATATACTATCCACACAAACGTACGCGAACGCATACAAACCCCAAATATACTATCCACACAAAGGTACGAGAACTCATACAAACCCCAAATATACTATCCACACAAACGTACGAGAACTCATACAAACCCCAAATATACTATCCACACAAACGTACGAGAACTCATACAAACCCCAAATATACTATCCATACAAACGTACGCGAACGCATACGAACCCCAAATTTATTATCCACACAAACGTACGAGAACTCATACAAACCCCAAATATACTATCCACACAACGTCGCTAACGCTTACAAACCCCAAATATACTATCCACACAAACGTACGAGAACGCACACAAACCCAAATATACTATCCATACAAACGTACGCGAACGCATACAAACCCCAAATGTACTATCCACACAACGTCGCTAACGCTTACAAACCCCAAATATACTATCCACACAAACGTACGCGAACGCATACAAACCCAAATATACTATCCATACAAACGTACGCGAACGCATACAAACCCAAATATACTATCCATACAAACGTACGCGAACGCATACACACCCCAAATATACTATCCACACAAACGTACGCGAACGCATACAAACCCCAAATATACTATCCACAAACGGGAGGAAGAAGAAAAAAACAACCAAATATACGATCTACACAGCGTAAGCGAACACACACACACACACACACACACACACACAGGGAAGAGGAAAAAACAAACCCCAAATATACTATCAACACAGAAGGGAGATAATACAAACCACAAATATACTATCTACACATGGAAGAGGAAGAATACAAATCCAATGCCTACTATCCACACGTAGGTGAGATGTAAAAAAATAAACCCCATGTCTACAATCCACGCAGAGGGAAGAAGAAATAAATAACCCAATATACACTATCCTCAAAGAGGGAAGAGGAAAAAGCCATAATATACTAACCACACAGAGAGAAGAAATAACCCTTTATATACACTATCAACAGAGGGTGAAGAAAATAACCCATTATATTCCATCAACACAGAGTGAAAAAGAAAAAGTTTTTTGAAAGCACCTAAGCCCTCACCTGCAATGAGCAACTCTACCAAACACCTACACCCCACCCCCACCCCCAACACTACAAAACCCATTTGACCCGTTATTTTATGGCATCAATGTGTGATTTAGGAAACATCAAGACACAAAATGATGGATGAATAGACCGACTATTGTTTACCGACTTGCATGCCTAAAGAGTGTGCGTGAAGGAAAACATCCTTCCATTTCAATTCTAACTAAAACATGATCCAGAGGGATAGAGAGAGGTGAAAGAGCACAATTTCATAAAGTGTGAGTAAAACAAAACACGCCATCCTTATTATACAATGTCAAGACCAAGAGACACTTACGTTTTCTTTTTGGTCTATTCTCTTTTAGAAAGTAGTATGAAATTTCACATCAAGGCCAACGCATCGGCTCACATTGTCAATTTGTCCATTTCCATGTCTTCGTCTTGTTTCTGTTTCTTCTCTTTTCTCTTAGGGCACTCTGAATCCCAGTGTCCTTTCTCCCGACAACGATATTAAGTATCTTGACTTTTGTCTCTCTTTCTTAGACGAAGCAGGTATTCTGGAGACAAATACCCATTTACCTTTGTAGATATAGTAAACTCCATCAGCACCTACACACTTTCGTATGACTCTCATCAAATCAACAACCAAAAGAGTAAGTTTTGTTGCCACTTTTGCCTGTGAATTATGCTTTCGTATGACTTTTAGCAAATATTTGACCAGCAGGTCGATCTGTGCTGACTCTTCCATCTTCTTGATCGTTTGACAGTGAAATGAATACTCTAGTGCTAAGACACTCTCCCTATATACAGGGACCTGCTGCGTATGAAACCTAGTCAAATGTAATTTTGCAATAAGATGAAACATCTGAGAAACGCAAAAACGAACTTCCAGAAAACTGAGAACGACGGCTTACAACTACAACGTAAATTTATGAGTTCAAGTAGAGCGTAAAACTTAGTAAAATTAAATTTTTATAGTCAAGACGAAACGATCTCTTTTCGAAGAAGAAAGCAGACACCAAGCGACAATGGCGATCCGTGTCACACAACACTTTTCAAAATGTATATTATCAGAGGTTTGTTCTAGCAATCTGCACGGTTAAATTAAATTTTGATGTATTTTGCAATACGACGGACACAATTTCCATGGGATCGCCCATGGTACTAATGTTCGTGCATTAGTTTAATTTTTTAAAATATTTTTTTATATAAATCGCCTAGAGGAGAGACCCAGTAAAGCATGGCCATTCTCGTCACTGTCTGAATAGCTACTCAAGTCAATTCGAAGTGAACGCGGTAAGAAAATAAGTATAGCCAATGAAATGGCTTACAACGGGTGATGCATTGTTTTGTTCTAGGACTGTGTGGTATAATAATCCCTACGCTCTTGCGTTGTTACCATTACAGTGCAAACAGACTGGAATGTGAACTTACAAGCCCTCTTTTTGTATTGTACCATTTCTTCTTACCACATCAAAATACTGAGCGTGACAGTATTGGTTCGTGTTTTCAAGCTAGCCATTTTTTTATATCTCACTTAAACATTTTAACATAAACACTCACACTCACATCAGTAGAGTCAGAACAGACGTGTTACAGTATTGAGGCTCATGTTATCTTTTTATTCCTTCAAACTAATAAATGTGGGGTTTGTATGAAGTAAAGAACCGAAAGTACAGTGAACCTCAAGGATGATAACCCAATCTGTCTGTCTATTGATGCGTGTATTTGCTTAAGAAGAAATATGACCTCTAAAACACAAAGTGATACGGCAAGCATGATTAGAATGAACACAACGATGTTTACCTTCACGCGCGTGTAATTTAGAGTTATAATCCTCTTTCAAGACAACCTTGGTCTCCTTTTGTAGGGCTTGAAATAATAAAAAAAAAACCTGAAAAATCTTAAGCACTTTGCTATAGATAATTTCATCAACAGACTAAACAACATAAATACCGTTACAACACTAGAAAGCCTTAAATCTTCTATCAAAAAGAAATGCATCAAAAGATTAAAGATTAACGATAACTAACCAATGAAACCGAATTTAACAAAGGCAATGACATGTGAAGAAATGTCTCTCACTTTGGAAAGGTAGGCGAATGTAATCTGTTATGCACCATCAACTTGAAAAAATTATAAACAGAGAAATCTGAATTCAAAATTCAGGTGTTTTTTTTTTCAAAATTGTTTCGTTTCTTTTTTCTGTTTTGGAACAAATCTAAGCACTAATATAGAGTGGAAAAGGGAAAATGCACATAAAAGCTTTGATATTTCTGAACAAATGAGGGGATATTCCTAACGTTCATAACTACCTATATATGCTTGGACTTGTCTGTGACTTATCCACAAAACAAGATGCATATATTTCTGGTCAAGCTGCAAGTGTGTGCGTGTTTTGGAAAATGGTAGAAATTGGATATACAATTTTCTCGTGACACTTATAAAGTGAAGAGTCTGTGCAAGTGTCAAAAGCCAAAGTCATATAGGTTTTGTATTTTGTACGGCTTGCAAAGATTTCCACTTTAGAAAATGTGAAGTATCACAAGTTGTTATTACAAACAGAAGTGGAACATAGGGGCTTGCAAGAAAGAAAATAACCCAGACAGTTGGTGTCATCAAGAGTGCTAGAGACGGTACCCGAACTTGCTTGCTTGCTTACTTGAATTAAAGTGATTTTCGCTCCAATGGAGCATGTATCACTGGTTTAATCACACACCGCGTGATTTTTAATTACTCCTGGGGAAGGAAAGAGAGCCTCATCCCCCAGGCTTTTATGTACTCACAGACTACTTTTAAATTTAGCCACTCAGGTGTAGGACTAACTAGTCCTTAACAACCTGACGGAAAGGCTTTAAACATGAGTGGGAATAGTCTCACCACACACTCATTTTTCTGTCCGAGCGTGGTAAAGGAGGAAAAAGGTGCTCAGCAAGCCAGCCATGGATGTTAAGTACTCACCAAAACGCTAGTCCGTACTTATTTCAAATCAAGTCCCGTTTTTGCTAATGGACAATAAAAAGTACCAATAATGTGTTAACCACCTGTGCAATTAGTTCAAATCTAACGAGTCTGTTAAATTTCCTACTTCCTAACGTATCTATCTAATATTAGTACTTAGTGTACATAACAATAGCCATACTGGTCTTATTTAAATTCCTGTGTGTGTGTTTTATCCCTCTCCCCTGTTCCATTTCCATAGACCCATCAGGTCGGGACCTTATTAAAATAGGGTCCCGACCCTGTTCCATTACCCATTGACGCTAAACAGACCCACACTCTATTCCCATGTTCCATTCCCCTTGTCCCTAGACAGGCCCAAACTCTATTCCCCATGTTCAATTCCCCTTGTCCCTAGACAAGCCCAAACTCTATTCCCCATGTTAAATTCCCCTTGTCCCTAGACAAGCCCAAACTCTATTCCCATGTTAATTCCCATAGTCCCCAAAGGGTCGCAACAATATCTCCCATGTTAAATTTACATAGTCCCCAAAGGGTCGGGACCCTGTTTTTAATGATAAGTCCTATTGTCCCTAATGCATCCCACTTTACTACTAATAATACTATCCAGGCAAGGTACATTCTTACATCTTCACTGCACGGGTAGATACAAGCCTTATAGTGCCTATATATATATATATATATATATATATATATATATATATATATATATATATATATATATATATATATATATATATATATATATATATATATATATATATATATATATATATATATATATATATATATATATATATATATATATCACACCTCTCCCCAAGCCCAGGTAGATCCAGATATACTTCCTCAGAGAAGGACTAGCGATAACAAGATTTAAGGGCAGCCATATTATTGGATGCCATTTCGAGACAATTTTCATTTTCGACCAACAAGATATTAGAAAAATTTTTGGTGAAACCCGATGTCAATATACAGTTCAGGAAGAGATGAGATAACACGATTTGCAAGAGAAAATATGACTTATTTATTTTGTACATTTTCTGGACGATCACTACTTTTAAACAACCTAAGTTATTTTAATGAAACATAAACCGATGTATAATAACTTAATATACTTTCATGAAATTTTACCTAGATCCACACTTTATCATCCAGCTGGCAGTTTTGTAGCTCTATCCAAGTTGTTGGTAAAGAAAAGACATATGGGATGGACATATAATGTGCTGTGTGGAAATCTTTGTTTAAAGCCTGATGGTGGCGTCCAATATCACTGTTTTGATGACAACTTCGAAATTAAAATTGTTGACTTTTAGATGGTTATTCTAAATGCTTTAACCATCAGCCAATGTGACCCTGATGTAAATGTTTGGGTGCTTTGTGTATATGCATCGTAGCCACCAGTGTAGCGGAATTTTCATCAAAGTTCGGTGCAATCAGTTATAGTGATATGGGGTTAATAATGCATTAAATGGAAGAGCGTACAGACATGCTATTTTTCAAAAGATTTATTTATTAAAATAAGTATTAATAAGTTCAATTACACAAACTTAAGTTTCAAAGAACTCTTCATGGCACGTACAATATCATTTATTATTCATGTATCCTCTGTCCTACGTTGACCTTATGAAGTGAGATAAACTTTATGAGCGTTTTTCATTTACACAAGGAAAGACACCAGTCCGCACCCCTAGGTAGTTCCAACGCTGCTAGTTTCTTCTAAATCTAGTCTGAATTTTCCTTAGAGTGGAAAGTTTTTATTTTAGTGTCTGCACTGGAATGTGACAATCTCATTAGAATTCTACTGATTGCACTAAGAAGTTTAAATCGTTTCCATCCTGTGGATAGATTAAAATTGCTTTCTGCTTACAAGAACTGCTTAAGATTGGTACTGTATGGATCTGATTCTAAATATTGTTTTCAAGTCAATAAGATTCTTCATATGAAGTACACACATATATTATACTGTCACACCCTTTTGACTTTAAGGCTAGTTTGCAGGCATCTTTGTTGTTATCATTATCATCGCTATCCCTAGTATTTAATAACGACAATCAAATTCCGGAAAACAAGTATCACTTGCTAGGATTACAGACGAAGACAACGACCACGTTCATCACAGGCATTACAGATTACAATGTCAGTTTGTGACCTTACTTTAGTCTAGTTTACTGTAACGTTTACAAAGGATTAAATCAAGGTCAGTTACAACGGGTAAGTGTGAACGATGTGGCACAAAAAAATTTAGATTTATTTAAAAAAAAGCGGAGGTGATATCGCAGCCAAGTTAACAGCGCTGCCAGGAGCTCCGTGGGCTAAATACCCAGGAGAAAAACATCTTCCAGGATATAATTACTGTGGTCCAGGAACCCGACTTGATATCAGACTTGATGCTCAGGATCAACCAAAACCCGGTGAGTATCCGATAAACGCTATCGATGCAGCGTGCCATGCTCATGATGTAGCTTACCGAAGCAAGGATTTGCAACAGCGCCATCTCGCGGACGTGAAATTAATTCATGCCATCCCTGATAAATCTTTCAAAGAAAGGTTAGCATCCTGGTTGATAAAAACTGCAATGAAGGGTAAATTAGCGTTAGGTACTGGTATATAATGGAGTCGATTTATTATTCCCCAAGCGGATACTGGAGAGGTAACGCGGCAATTGATAAACTCGCTGAAGCAGCAAAAGTTACGGCGGTTACTGCCAAAAATTGGTTATCCCGACAGGCAATATGGCAAATTTATCTACCGCGCCCTAAACAAATTCACTTCGCGCATTTCGATGTTAGTGTACCAAATGAGGTTCATCAGGCTGATATATTATTTCTGCCACATGATACTATCCGAAGACGCACATACAAGTACGCGTTAACCATAGTTGATGTTGCCAGTAGATACAAAGATGCGGAACCGTTAACAACTAAAACAGCATCTGAGGTTGCTTCTGCGTTTGAAAGAATTTATCGGCGAGGACCTCTGCGATAGCCAAATTTATTACAAGTTGATCCTGGCAAAGAATTTCAAGGTGCGGTATCATCGTTGATGAAACAACATAACGTCACCATACGACGAGGACACACTGAAATTCACCGTGATCAGGCAATTGTTGAGCGATTCAATAGAACACTTGCTAAGCGGTTATTTGGATATCAATACGCGAAGGAATTCATTCAGGATACGAGATCGCGCGAATGGGTTGCAAGATTACCAAGCGTGATAGCTGCGCTAAATAATGAAATTACCGGAACCACCAACATGAAACCTTCCATCGCGATCACGAAAAAAAATATACCACTACAAAGAAAGAAAGAAAAACAGCAAATACTGGGTAATGTTACTGTAAGATATTTATATGAACCAGGTGAACTTGAAGGTGGTAAACGAAGAACGACTGATCCCATCTGGAGTGTTACCACACATAAGATATCCACCGTGACAAGATCCACTGGCAGACCAGCAATCTACAGGTTGGATTCAACTGCTCCTCAACGCGGATTCACCCGTGAGCAACTTCAGGTAATTCCCGAGGACACACAATTGCCGCCAAAATCACTGAAGTGACTTAACTAGCGCTGGCACCCCGACGTCGATTACACTCAAGACAGGTCAACATGACCTTATCACGTGTATGACCGCGACTGTTATCTTTTCTATCTACGGTAAATTGACTTGAATTTTTATTCGAATACTGCCATAGCATTATACAATTACAGCTCGCACAGTGATTATTCTGCTGTTGTTTCAGCGCAACGACGAAGTCATCGTCAAGATCAAAATCGCGATTATTTTTTTTTGTCACTCTGTTTGTAACCGGCGAGTTTTTTTCTTATTACATCACCATCGGTGATGCTGTTGTTTTCATTGTTTTTATCAGCGTTTGATTTAAAATCCGAAGGATTTTCCAAGACAATTCTTCGCAGTTGAGATATTCTTCTGACTCTGGACACCGCCAAGTAGACAAAGTTGGACCATTCGATTCGATCATCAATGATCCAGACAGTTGTATCTGAAATAGTTAGTCCTTGAGAACAATGAATGGTCATTGCGTATCCTAGCGTCCACGGGGATTTATTTATCGCTAGTGCATCCTCAACAGCATCGATGTCAACTAGCACAATATCATTCAATACTAAATTCTGTTTCTCTGTCTTTCCTGGAATATCAACATCTATATTTTGTAACCGCGTATCAGTTGGTCTATAACATAACGGCGTTGGCAGCATTGGAAACTTTATTTTTTGTAACCGAAATAGCTGTTGTTGAAGTGTGTCTCTGACTATCTTTCTACTCGCCACTATCAAATCGTTTGGTTTCCACACGCGTAAAAAGTCGCTCATCGAAGTTTCAGGAATCATCTCGCGCATGATTTCACATTGAATTTTATTCGGTTGTAGCCTGATTAGTGTTTTAAATTCTTTCAGCGTTGCATCAAGTGCTCGGTAATCATCAGTTACTTCTTCGTGATAATCAACAAAATTCCTCAGCCAATCATGCGGAGATGCGCCGACAAACGGAGGTGGTTGACCGTGATCTCCGCACATAACGACTGCGGTATTTTTCGTTAACAGCCAATCAAGAAATGTTTTTAACGTTTCCAGCGGCACCGTACATATCTCATCCCAAATTATTATATCATTGATATATTTTGTGCTCATTCGATCTGGCGTCCACGTACCGCCGCTGTATTTGAAAAAGCTGTGATAAGTACAAGAACTGACTCCTCGTTGTTTCATCTCTCTGGCAAGCCTGTGTGTAGGTGTTAGCACAATCATATATGAATTTCGAAATAATTCAATCGCTCGAGTTGTTTTACCAGACCCGCCCGGCCCGTTCAAATAAACAGTTTTATGTCTGGTGATTGGATCATCCACAGACGGTGCGGAAGATATTTCTGGCATTGTTCATTTATAATAATTATCCTCTGTTGCAACATCAGCGGATTCACAATACTCGTGTAACATCTCGGCTTTTATTCTCTACGAACCCCATTCATCTCCGCCGCAGAATTTCATTATATCGGTCAGTGATTCTGAATATTTCTTGTCGATGTAAAATGGATCCGTGGCAACTCTGACTGCGGTGTCAGGAAATCGATTTACCATCGATAACAAATTTATAGAAACATAAGCCAGCATTGAAGATCTCAAATGTGTGTATTGAGGCGATTCTCCGTCGATATAACTTACAATTGTGCCCAACTTTTTCCCGTCGGACAAGAACACATCCTCCCTGTTACAAAATATGTCTCTGGCAACCGCGTCGGCGATTATAAAATCTAATTCAGCTTCATCGATAATCAACCGCGAGTGATGCATTTTATGATCAAATGCTGCACCCTGAGTAAATTTACTGATTATTCTTCGTCCAAGATCTTTCGCTGTGATTTCACTGTTTTTGAGTTTGATCTTGAGAATTTTAGGAGCCTCACTGACAATGACATCCATTGGGGTATTTGGACACTCTCGTGCATACTCGCTGATAACTTCATCGAGAGTTACACGTTCTGGTGTTGGTAACCAAACTGATGTCTGCGGTCGATAACATATGATTGCTTCGCTGACAGTCAACGATACCAGTATGCCGCTGTCAAGCATGTATCGCAATAACACTATTGGTACCCAGCGCTTTTCAACGAAGTGTCTGCCAAACCAAACATAACAGCACGGATGAAGTCCCGCAGCAAATTCAAACGAAGTCACACGAGCAAATCCTGTCAGGTCAGCGTCGGGTAAACTGCCGTTTACGGCGACTCGTGTCATCGAGTTCGTGGGGTGTCCAAACCGCGCAAAGTATTCGCGGCACTCGCCGTTCCCGAGAAAGCTTCCTGGGTAGCAGGCAATCATATCCACGGAAATCATATCCCGGTAGTCATACCGGGTATTCCACAACCCGCCATGACCATACTCGACACAACTTAATTGTATATCCGAAAGAAACTGACTTCGGGTTGGTCTCCACGAATTTCTTTCTCTGGCGGCGTGAGCGGCAACACTTGGAACTGTAAAACAATTAACCAATAACTGCTCATCGCTAGCATCTCTCATATACATTTTTGCGAGTTTGTTCATTTGTTGGTGCAACGATTCTGTTCTGTATAATTCTCCGTTGGGTCTCACAAATTGATCATACTCGGAATCTTCGGAGCTCCTAAATAACCACACCGACACAGGGTCGGTTTTACTCAGCGCGTAAATAACCTCGTATATGTTTCCACGATAAAACTTGACAACACGGTCTCGTGGAAATATTGTAACCGCATCAGTCCACGCGTGCGAATTATGATCAATAATTTCAATCGGTGTTCCTGACTTTTTATAATGCTTCGAACTGTATAATATTTCCCCGGTTAGTGTTTTTACTGTTATTGAGTATTTTAATTTACTTGATAGCGCAGCAACATCATTTATTGTTGCCCCGGTATCTTTAACCGATTCACCCCAGGCTGTTATTTTTTTACGTCGCAGGTCGGTTAAACCGTTTCCTCGTTTTGTGTTTTTAAAATGTTCCATTACTCGCTCGGCTACACAATTCAACACCGTCGAAGTTTTCATCGGAGCGAGTTTATCAATTTTTGTTTTTTTTACCGGGTATATTCCATAAATGACTGCGGTTACAGGATACGCTCGAGCGTAATATAGTATATCAATCCCGGTCAGCATTCCTGGTTTACAATTGCTGCTTAACAGAGCGGTCTTTCCGTTAAGAAGAACAGGGTCGAGTTTGTCACGGATAATCCACGTATCGTCGTCGACGTTGACGATAAATTTTATTCTGAAAAAATATTTCTTTTTACGTTGATTAATATAATCAATAATTGTTTTTGCTCGGGCATCAGTCATTGTAGCATCGATGATGTCCTCGTCGCGGATAATTTTAAATGTCGACCATACATGAGATGCACCGTCGTCGCGGAATTCTTTTTTACCCTCGTTGATAATATCAAACAGATCAGTTAGATGCCGTCGTCGTGGATCCGGGTTTAGCCTGTCAAGATCGAATCTCCCGGCGCCAACTGCGGTTAGCCTAGAAAACTCTTCCATGTTATATTTAAGACAAATATTTAAATAAGAAAATATTATATATACAATGAACACCTGCAGATGGTTAAAAGTTGGATCTGTAACAGTCTGTGGTAAGCCCTGTAGGAAGGAATTCTGCGGTGAACATATACAGAGCATCAAACGAGGAAGCACAGGACCTATTCGTTGCCTGCGATGTGGCATTGGTGTCAGGGGTAAAACACAATTATGTGCGGGGTGCGGGGGCAAACGATACCGTGAACTCAAGCGATATTACAATAAAAAAAATAACGGAGACGCGCTAAAATCTTAGAGTGATTATATAACTAGGTTTTCAGACAAATTATAAATTAGACAAATACATTATTATATAAATGAGCCAAGAATTTGTCTCACATCCAACCATTAAAAATTATGAAGCATCACGACAGGGAATAGTTAGAAATAGCAGGTTGAAAAAAACAGTTGGTGTTGTTAATAATGCTGGTTATTTAATGTTCACTGCTGGAAAGAAACGTTATCTTAATCACAAGTTTGTGTTCGAGTGTTTCTTTGGGATAATCAAAGACGGTCTTGTGATCGATCACATTGATGGACAGAAACTTAATAATAATTTATCCAATTTGAGAGCTGTGACGCAGAGCGAAAATTGCAAGGCTGGTAATACTGGGGGGAAGAGAGAGTCTAGGGCAGTTGTATCTATAAACTTAAATGCAAAAGAAGAAATAATATTTCGTTCAATGACCTCAGCTGGCAAGTATTTTGGTATTTGTGAACCCTCAGTACGAAAAGTCGCAGAAAAAATATATAAATCCGCGTTGGCAAAAAAGTATAATAATCAGAAAATTATATTTCGTTATCACGATGATTTTCCTAACGGAGATAACTCCGTTAGGCATATCTCATGCAATTAGTCCCCTCCCCTTGTGCAATAGGTAAATTTATCGAGCGCAGTATTACAGGTACGAGCAGACGATTTTCTGCACAAGGAAGTAAATAACCTCCCTTGACAAGTCAAGGTGACACAGCGCAAGAATGATTTTATCCTTGACAGCATCAAGAATAAACGTGTATTTATCTTTTTTTCACAGACAATATCGCTATTTTATTACACTTGTTCGGGTTTATGGCTCATCTGTGGTTTTCACATGATCATATTTAAGAAAATACGTTTTAAACAAATCACGCTGAGCTATTTCTGAACCTTCGGGTATCAGTCGGTTTATATATAATATCGTCCTAATACTATATTGGGGTTTCGAAACCCAACGAAGTTGCACGCGTACTCCGTTATCGCCCCGTTTCGGGGTAACCTTTTACCCGAAAACAGGGTTGATTTCCGGGTACGTGTGCAACTTGTTGGATGTAGAATATAACCCCGCATTGTGTTTGTACCGTCCTAGGATAAGTTATGTGTTTGTGCCGTCTTAGGATAAGTTATATGTTTGTACCGTCTTAAGATAAGTTATATATACAATTGTAACTGCTGTAAATAGCTTCTACTGGTGTAAATACAACTGCTGCTGTAAATAGCTTCTACTATATGTTTGTGCCGTCCCTAGGATAAGTTATGTGTTATGTGTTATCCCCATATGAGCCTTGCTAGCATATCAAATGGTAAGCTAGGAGGTTCACAAATGGGGAATGTCTCGTCGTTTCGCAAACACACCCTCTGGGCTTTCTAGACTGTTATTTGGCAGTTTAGGAGCTCATCGGGGGTAGTGTTTCCACCCCCTCCTGAGTTTGGTAGGATGTCATAAGACACCCTAGAGACTCAAAGGAGATGTGATGTTTTTTTATTTCTTTAAATATTTATAAATATTTAAAGATTTAAAAATATATATAAATATGAATCAAGAAAATATCAATAATGTGATTGATGCTATTCAAAAATTAGAAAAACAAGGATTTAAAATATTACTAAATGTTGAAACTATTCTGTCAGATTTTGAATCATTATACGAAGCTAAATGTGCAGGGCGTTATATTCTTCCTGCTCAATATCGATTCATAAAGATGATCCAAAATAATTTGTATAAATCGCTAGCCAGCGTAGCGGAGACACAAATAAATGAATTTGTTCCACTGTCTCGTGCAGTCGAAAAGATCAGGCTGGAGTATGAAACTAAAAAAATAATTAACAATCGGGTCCGGAAATTAAAGCATTGTATGTCCGCTGAAAATCCAGAGAATTTAGAAAGCAATGATAGCTTTGTCACGGATGACGAAGTCATTCACGAAGTCAACGGGAAGTAAAAATACCTCACCTTGACTTCGTTAGATGCCTTGATAAAATCAAGGAAGTGAAATCGGGTACCTAGAAGTGAAATCGAAAGTAAAAAAAAAAGTAATATTTTTTTTTTTACTGTGTAAATTATGCAACTGTCCGATTTCGTT
The DNA here is from genome assembly GCA_028554795.2 of Sinohyriopsis cumingii. Lineage (NCBI taxonomy): Eukaryota > Metazoa > Mollusca > Bivalvia > Unionida > Unionidae > Sinohyriopsis > Sinohyriopsis cumingii. The sequence goes on along the minus strand of CM068834.1, from coordinate 9,786,384 downwards.
GGTTTTCATAGCAAAATACCAGTGAAAATTGTCAGTGAGAAAATTAATATTATAGTAAAATTCTGCAACTGTCCGATTTTGTTAATTTTTACTAGCAAATACCCCATCAAATCCACGACGCTGGTCTGTTTTGTTAATTTTTACTAGCAAATACCCCATCAAATCCACGACGCTGGTCTGTTTTGTTAATTTTTACTAGCAAATACCCTATCAAATCTGTGACTCTGGTCTGTTTTGTTAAATTTTACTAGCAATTACCCTATCAAATCTGTGACTTTGGTCTGTTTTGTTAAATTTTACTAGCAAAATACCGTTATGAAATCGGGAAAATGGTCAGTGGTAAAAAAATATATATAAAGTAAAATATTTTTAAAGAATTTTCACTGAAGTATCTTATCGAGATGATCCCGTGAAATGCACGAGTGAGCAACATTGAGGATTTGGTCTGCATCACAAGTAATCATCGTGATATTGTTTTCGCGGAGTTGCTTCAGCTGAAAATCTGTCAGTAAAAAGTCATCATTGCCGTGTTTATCGATGATTATTTTAACAACGCCCGGGGAATGATTTCCGGTAAATATTTTTCGGATGAATTCTTCAAGCGCGCTTTAGTCAACGATGGAACATTTCACGTGTTGATACATTTGCTATGTTATTCGCGTTCATTTATTATAATTTATTGTGACAGTGCTGTCATTGATGATGATGCCGTTGGAAACGCTAGCGTTTCCCACAGTGCTATCATCGTCATTGTTGTCACTGTCAATAAAATCACAGTCAGAGACATCATCTTCATCACTGACAACAAAATCACTGTCAGAGACATCCTCATCATCATCATACTTCTGCTAATTCGAAGATTTTTTGGACATTATTATGATATGATATTATTAATTGAAAGTCCTTGAAAAATACTTTGTATTTTTACGATGGAAATCGTTTCACGATGAAAATCTTAAGATGGAAATCCTTTAGGATTTCACCAGCAGATTAATACTAACAGTCTCCCCACGCAGGTCCAAAAGTCTACCCTGCTGGTCAGTGACTTTAAAATTTATCCTTGTCAGCGTATAGTTATGACACCGCAACGATACCGGATTGATTGGCTCTTGCACAATCAAAAATCCAGGTGGCTCTCTAGGAGTAAATGAATACAGTATAAACCCTTGCTGAGCTTGATTTGATATTGTTGTGTCTATGTTGTAGCTGCCATCGATTACGTCACATACAAGATTGACCGCGACAACATCAGTGATTGCTACGATGCCCGGAGAAATATGCCGGCCATCGCTCGCTGTGGAATTATCATGTGCCAAGATAACGGGTTCTGGTAGTATTCGTTTGTGTTGTGCAAGTATGTCATCGAAGTATTCATCGACGATATCAGTGACGAATTTTCGCAAGATGACCGGGGAAACATATCCTGGTAATTTAAAATTCGGCAGTTGAGCTTCGGTCAGCAAGTACGTATCCAAAAATTGTTGTTTAATGATGGAGCTACTGTCGGTTACTACCTGAATCATTCGTTGGTTAATATATTCCATATCTGCGGCAATCTGATTTAATATTTCGATTTGCTCAATAATTTCTCCACGTGAACCTGTTACATCAGAAAGATGTTCTTGGAAGCGTTGCCGTAGATGCGCTAGTTGCGCACGGTGCTCCAAATTAATAGTTTTAAAAAATTCAGTAATTTCGCTCAGATAAACACGAAATCCTAATCCTCCCACTCCCGTTGAATATGTTGCACGAGTAAAAGTCAACACAATATCGCCGCCGTCACTAAGAGGCGGGATCCACCTATCCACCGTTGCACCTTTTATATCATCCAGACGCGGCCTATAACCGGGTGTAATTCCGTGATATGACTTCGCGTCAGTGATATAATCGGATTTTTCGGGTGCAACGGGTGGTGTCGGTGGTGCCGGTGGTGGATTTCGAGGCCATCCTAATACTGTTCTGATTGAACTGTTATAGATATCAACGGCGTAACCCGGCGTTGAGATTTCGATGATCGTGGACAGCGTTGGCTCGTGTGCAGTGATTGATATTTTTGCTTCTTTTCCGGTGATACGTTTTATTTGACGCTGTATTTCTTTGTTGATTTCCTCTATCTGATAACTCCCAGTGGATAACGCAATGACGTCCCAATCTGGGGTTCCATCAGCGTTATTCTGATACGAGAAAACAAATGAGTTATTTGGCAACTGTCCGTGAAATGATGTCGACCTGATATTGGGCCAACTGTGATATACTCGTAATTGTGCCAACGCGATTTCACTTACTGGAATTGCAGTTGGAAAATTAATGCTGAATTCAGGTTGCGTCGAGGACACTGATATCATTGATGTTTTTACCGGAGCTGTATTTGCTGCTATGTCGAGTAGCGCTCGATGCTGAAGTGTCTCCATCGCTATTGTTATTGTTGGTTTTCAAATGAAAACCGTTTGCGGTTTCTACCGCGCGTTCGTAGTCGCGGTATATGCCAGACATCAACGTGAATTCGGAATCTGATATGTTGTTGTCGTCTACGCTGCATGATATCAACGAGGACAATTTCGAGTAGGCGCTGTTGGCCGCGTTGGCTAGTTGTTGATACTCGTGTAATTTTGTTGTCGCGCACGAGGATATTTTTTTTGCGATGATGTTGGCGACTCCCGCAATCGTCGTTGAGGCTGAAATTGTGATTGTGATAGCGATTGCAGCAGTTACTGGTGTCAGCGCAGACAATAACACACCCGTGGAGGCAACTACCGCGGATACCGAATACACTGTTATGTCCAGCACAGTTACGCGGCGTTTATATTTTTTTATTTTTGTTGCGCATCTGTCAATGGTGTTTTTCAACGTTGACTGCCATTCGCGTACCTGATCATACCGGTATTGTTGAGCATCTGGAAATCCTTCGGATTTCAACGTTGTCGTTGACATTATTCAATTACGCGGTAACCAATTGAGGTGTTTCTGCGACGAATTCCAAACACCACCAGCAGGATGTTGCGGTTAATTTCTTGTCTGCGGCTTCAAGTATAAATATTTCTTCGGTTCCGCTGTTTAGTATTACAGTTACAACCCCGGAAAACCTGTCGGTGGAATGTCTCCAGGGATATGTTGTGAAGATTTCAAATTTAGCGGCTGAAAACACAGACAACCTGTACACACCAGTAGCTGTTGCTGTATATTTGATAGCATTATTTTGTCGGGACCATGTTGCAAATCCCGATGATACCGTGAATACGATGTTGGTGATATATATGCCCGGGGGTAACTCCAGTGGGGACTTTAATCAAACTGGTTTTGTTAACGATCTCAGGAATTCCCGATACGATATCCTGCTGTGTTTGTTTGATCGTGTCAATGTCGGTCTTGATTTCAGAAAGTTTTACGTCGATGACTGGAGGAGTCCCAAAGAACTTATCCACGGTCTCACCAGTTTTTTGATAATTTCTGCGAAATCTTGTAAACGCGCCCACGTGAACATTATACTCTGCCCGCAACGTGGCTAGTTTACCGTCAATGGTGTCTACATATTGTTTGTTTGCGGCATCTTCGGGACCTTCCGGATTTTTTAGAACGGTTATTTTGTTGCCGTTCATGCTGAGTTCGCCTGTCATTGTATCACCAGTCTTCGCTACACGCTCCGTTGCGACTTTTCGTGCATCATCTCGCAGCATCGCAATTGATATCGACGAATCTCTGATTCTGCCGCTGTCAGTGAATACAACGATGTTGTCCGTGACAGCTCCAATAACCCTGCGAATTATGTCATTCCACTTAATGTTACTGGTTCTTAGCTTGCCGTGCCTGTCCTGAAAAATAACAACCTCATCTGGGTCTATCCCGGTCAGATTTAAAAGATCATCAATTTCATTTTGGTCGCATACTTCGATAAATCGATATCTTTTTTTTCTTCCTTGGTTCTGCTTGATCTTCCGTAAATATCAACCATTATCTGTTATGGGGTTGTTTAAATTTGGAAATCATTGATGATTTTTCAACGTGTATTCATGCACGACTTTATGAGGAGGAATCGCTGGATGTTTTGTTATCGCGTCAAGAACATTCAAAACCTCTTGACCACATATCGGAGGATCGGTTAGTGTTTGTGTTGGTAACGTTGACTGCCAAACTGGAATTGGAAATCCTTGGACGTACCTGAGAAATTCAACTGGCGGTGCTAGCCCGCACGAATCGAAATAGATAATTCCACGCGGATCGATCGCGTAAGCAACCCAATGAGTCCCAGGGCCTTCTTTGTTGTCAAGATTAATAATTCCTGTTTCTGGATTATTCGGTCGTGCTGGTAATTCATCTCGCATAAATACACTTTTGAAGGATTTTATACGCAATTGTTTAGCAGCATTAAGTAAATCAAAATTACTCGCTGGAAGCTTCAACAGCAGAGACTGCGTCGTTGGAAGTGTTTTCAAAACCTTTTTGGGTACCATGACGCCGGAGTTCCCGGTAGTCTTAGACCCGCTCCGTATTGTTCCACTGGAAGTTTTAAACGATTGGGCTGAGGCATAGTTGTCTTTCGGGGGCGTCTTGTTGGTTTTTGTGTTCTTGTTTGTCTTTTTTTTAGACTTTCCTTGTGTAAAATTCCCTTTCCGGTTATTTTCTTTAGTGCCATTCAAGCGGCGGTTCCAACTGCTTCTAACGCGGCTGCCTTTGCCGCGGCTGCTGCTGCTGGTGCTAACGCGGCGGAAATTATTGGGAGAAATGGAAGTATTCCGCCGGTCTTTTTGACCATATCTTTGAGCGCGGCCGGAGAGAGATCAATTCGAACTCCAGTCGTGCCCTGCTTCGCGCTGTTGAAATGTTTTAGCTGAGTTTTAGTCAGCGACAGCTTGTTTGGACCGCCCGCTAGCTGATCATGTTTTAACGTTATTGATGTCCCACATGTGCTCGCGTTTTTCGATTGTAATTTCTTCACCTGACCAGGAGTCAGTGACACATTAACGTAACTGTATGACATTTTATTTAATACGAGATTGATCTAATTGTTTACACGTTGCTGCTAACAATGTTACATATTTTCCACTGGAGCATCGATGACTCTCATTTGTCCACCAACACCTTCAAGTAGCATTGCTTTATCGGAGAGTATGACAGCGATCGCTCTAAAACCACCAGCAACTGCAGGTGGACTAGGAACTGCAGCGGGAAACTCACCAACGTTGGCCTTGAAGTGTATGTCAACGACCGATTGTTTGGTTAGATCAAGATGTTCCAGCGAAAAGTAATAAATCGGATACAACGTTGTGAAATCCAACTGTGATATCTGCAAGCCGGTATCAATATTTTGATCATGTCCCATAAATGTCATCAGACTATGATACGAACGCGCAACTTGATTATTTTCAAAATCTATCACTATATCCTCGGATGGTTCTTGATGTCCGTTTATTCGCAGCGAAACTTCAGAGACAGCAAGTTTGTCAAATATTATATGCGAACGTATTTGACTACCTATTCTTGCGTTAGCCTGGAGCGCTACGAAAATATGTCGTGGTGCTGACACCCCCTGCTGTGATGCTATGTGCCACGTAAATTGATTATCGCCGGCGCCCTGAATGGAATCTGTAGATGTTGTCAACCATGATATCAATGATTTACCACCTGTGTCCATGAAAGATAGTAACCGTTGCTCTTCAGCTAACGATGGGGACATTACTGGCATCCACAACGCAATCCTGAATAATATTACTTTAACAGGATTAACAGCAGGATCATCACCTTCTCGCCAGATAGCGTCGTTGTCGTCACCTTTTCTAACAAGTACAACTGTATGCTTGGCTCCAAAAATAACCTTTCTGACACCTCTGCAAAATCCAAAGATGTGAGACAGCGGAATTGCACATGAAAATTTTCTGCGATTACCCGATAACATTGATTTACGTACAGCAAAACCTAAATTATACTCTGGACTAGGCCTTAATATTGGAAACGCATCACCTGGCCTATCCGCAAATCCAGCTGGCTGTGGGTCAATAGCAGTGTTTCGTGCTGTTTGTACTGGAATAACAGATCTGTGTTCAGGATGATCAGCATTATCCTTAGCAAACATCATAGTCGGACCAGCTGATCTAGTGTAATCGTCTGAGTATCGTGCTAATCCGATGATTGTTGTGGCAACGTCAACGTTATCCTGAATCGTTTCAATTTCCTTTCCGTCGATGTTATATGAAGCACTTCTGAATAGTGCCATGATGCCGTTGTTGACAAGACCAACTCGAAAATTAGCTCCATATGATGTATTAGCGACAACATCTGTTACAACTTCACCCGTGACTTCAAGGAATGCTTCAGCGGGTAAGAAATATCTACTTGTATCATGTACTCGTACTTCAATTCGTCCCCGTTGATTGGGTGATCCTGCCTCGTAGGAATAATACTGATAATCACGCACGGACTCATCCTTAAGCGTTGGTGCATCCATGTCGAACGCTGGATCAGATACACGTTTGAACATTATATAAAATTATCGTCGTCTAAAACGAAAACCACTTCCTGATATCAGGCTCGTATTTATTTGTTCGGGTATTTGGTTTGCTAGCGCCGCAAGTTTTTGATTTGCGGATTGATTTATGACTTTACTGACATCCGCGGGCATAAGTTCAGTACTCGGCAATTTTACTGGTGGTGGTTTAACCGCGCTAGGTCTACGCGCTAACCGTGACAGTCTACCCTTGACTGACGTAAATGCCTTTCCGGCAAGATTACCAACAGCTCCAAGGGCTTTATCCTTGACAACATCAATCGCTTTCATCGCCAATTGTTTCGCAATCGGTAACGCCTTAGGGGCTATCCTTGAAAACAAACCCGTAACAACATCACCGAGACCATCTCCGTAGGTTGCTCTGTAGACCGGTAATCGTGAATTTACTACTCTGACTGGGATGGGTTGGGCGCTGTGTATGATCATTTTATTTAATTGTTGTTTTCTCTAACTAGTCGCTGTAATAACCATCTGCGAGTTCATTAACAAGTTCACGGTAGATGCCGATATCCATGATACCACGCTGAAATAGTCGCTGACAGATATCAGCAGCTTCATTAATTATTTCCGGAGAGTTATTTCCGACACGTTTTCCTCCGATGAGAACTTCTAGCCGTGATACATCATTGATGATATTATCAGGGCAGGGAATAAAACCCGATCCAGTTTTAGGTTCAAGCATCCCCAATTCTTCAAGAACATCTCCTTCTTCCGGAAGAGCAGAGTAAGATGGCGCTGGTTTCTCTTTTTTAGGTCTTCCCTTTCGTTTAGGTGGTTCAGGTGGCGGTGATTGATCTCTCTCTGCGGTAACTTTCTTTTGCATTTCCTTTGCTTGCATTTTTTTTTCCTCCTTTATTTTTTTTGCTTGATCTCTCAGTTCTTTATTATACCCAATTATTCCTGTTTTTATAAAATTATAGGTATCATCATTTGGAGGTATTCGGGGGAGATCTCGATTCATTTTATGCACATAATCCCTCCACTCAGCTTGAGACATGCCCTTGGCAGCTTCTGGTTTTAGAAATTCATGTCTGCGACGATAATTTTCGACGATCCAAACAGAAAACTGCCGAAGTTCCTCTACATCAGTCAGTGGAATATTTCTTATTTCGTTGATACCATCTTCGGTAAATTTTTTAATAAATGTTTCCTTGACAGTTACAAGTGGACCTACTGCACCTGGATCAGCTGCGGCTGCTACTTGTTGTTCACTAAGTTGTTTTATTGCTTGAAGCAAACCCTGCTCTGGTTTTCCACCCTCAATTGCAGCCTCTTCTTCAGTTCGTCCTTTGATAGCAGTTAAAACCTTTCCAGTGACTGCAGTGATAGGTTTAAATAATTCCCCTGTGGTCGTTGCGAAACCTTCCTGTGCTTGCTGTCGTTGCTGTAATTTTTCTCTGACACTATCTCTGACAGGAATAAATTTTTTGATTGCTTCAAGTCGTTCTCGAGCTAGTCTAGCGGAATGTGCTTCTCCGATGTTGGCCATTATTGTTAACTTAAATTTTTAATTCACAACAGAAATCCTAAAATGATTAGCAGCAGAGAGACTACGCCACCAACGTCGTCGTCGACGTCACCCCGTGAAGAAACTATTTTTTATAGCGAGTTATCGCTGTCGAAATAACCCTTCCGGCCAGAAAAGAGGATTTAGTCATCATAGTTTCTGGCTAGAAGGGTTTATTTTGTGAAATAAGAACTTCTATCAGAAGAGTTTTTGATAGATGGTCCTGTTGGACGAAAAAGTTGGTGGGCCCAGTCTCTCTGCTGCTCCCTGCAGAGAGTTTAAAAGTAATGTTATTGTTTTTCGTTGATTAAGTTCTTTGATAATCCAACTGGAATCAAATAACTTCTTTAACCCTTTCCTATTAACTTCTGATCACACATAGCATAATCCACCTCGACAAACTTCAAATTTTGAAACCAGCTGACCATGCTCGATAGGAGAGAATGGTGAAATTAGCAACTACACTGTTTTGCTCTGCTTAAGCTTGTTCAGTCATGTGATCACAGATAGTATTACCGTAAACCAGAATGTGAAAACAAAATGGAAAATATAAAAATGTTCACTAATAGATTTGCCTACATGAGAGAGAGAGAGTTTTTTGCATTTTTAACGTAGGTTTAACAATTTTTCAGTCGTATCGTTACGATGTCTGCAATAGGGCAGTTTATAATGATGTCTAGCACTGGGGCGTCATGCCGCAGACATTTAGCATCATGTTCCATCCAGTCACATTATCTTGTCACCAGGCCGACCAGTCCCAAGACTAACCTCTTAATGATGAGCACCAAGTGAGGTAGCTATTAGTACCATTTTAGAAAGTCTTTGATATGACTCGGCCGTTGTTCAAACCCGCGACCTACAACACCCGAGGCGGACGTTCTCACCAATTAGGCCACCTGAGTGGTCAGATGGGGGGAGGGGTTGACTCTATGAGAGATGTGATAAGTACACCCTTCAATCGGTAACACTTTAAGATGAAACCCCCAAGATCCCATTACACAAGAAATTACTTGCTTTATCAACAGCTCTGAACCTGCGTATTAAATAGATATACTTAAAGGAGGATGCATTACAATGTATTAAAACCTTTTCATCCCATGGGCAGGCTCGGCCAATGTGGGTACGTGAGAAAGCTTGCCAGTAGTTTCTAGTGGGTCAGTGGTTCTTTCCGGGGTTTTCCAGGGTTCTTCCTCCACCATTTATACTGGCCGCCATATATAGCCTAACTTGTGCAGAAAAAAATGGCGTTAAACCCTATAATAAGAACATCATGCCATAGGCGACAGTAGAAGTGAACGAGAACGCATAACTATCCACTCGCGCGATATTTGTGATTTAGATTATAACTTTGAATTGTCACGCGACCATATTAGATGTCGACAAGTTCTATTTCTAGGCGAGTAAAGTATTACGTAACTCGAAGTTTGAAGCAATTTTTAGCCTTTTTGGATGGAACACAAGCTTAATTTCAACATTTTTAGACATTTCGAATCCATCAACAAAAAAAACACCCACAAAAGAACAAAAATTTAAAAAAGCCACGAACGCAAAGTTGTTGTTGTTGTAGGGTTTAACGCCATTTTTCAGCGCACGATAGGCTATACATGGCGGCCAGTATTATTGGTTGAGGAAGAACCTGAGAAATCCGCGGAAAGAACCACCGACCCTCGAGAAGCTACTGGCAAGCTTTTTCACATACCCACATTGGCCGAATCCGAGACTCGAACTTACGCAGGCAGAGGTGAGATGGCAGTGATCCGTAACGGAGGGCGCTTTAGACCACTGGGCCACTCGGGGCCCCGAACGCAAAGTAAAAATTGTTATAGTACTGCTCCTTTTAGAATGCATAAAATACAAAGAATGTGCCTTTACCTTTATTTTGAGCCTTTACCTTCATTTGTGCCTTTACCTTACTTCCAAGTAACTCGTATTGTGGCTAGGACAATCAGTATACCGATAGAAAAGAATGATTCACTCTTTCAATTACTCACACCTTATCGCAGGAATTATTGACACGCTGCCATGAGGAAATTAATTTTTGGGCACAAAGAAGACTGGCATAGCAGTCCAAAAAAGCGACCTAACAGGAAGTTATATACAAGTCACTTTTACAAGACAACTCACCTATGAACAAGCTATGAACATGCAGCATAAAACCAACAGTCTCATAAGGACAAAGACAACGGAAGGTGGTACAACGAGGTTGATGCCTAATAATGACAGTCCATAAATCAGATGGGGTATGGGGACAAAGACAAAGGAAGTTGGTACAACGAGGTTAATGCCTAAAAATGACAGTTCATAAAGTAGATAGGGGTATAGGACAAAGACATCGGAAGGTGATACAATGAAGCTAATGCGTAATAATGACACACATGGTACAAATTGGATGCCTCATCAACCTGCCTAGAATAAAAATTCATTAATAAAAATAGTTGACAAATAACATAAAAAGGTCCATATGAATGTGTAGTGATAATCAATCAAATCGAAAGATCATTAGTTTTCCTAGACAAGTCAACGGTGTATGCACCACACACAGACAGACAGACATACACACACACACACACACACACACACACACACATATATATATATATATATATATATAATATATATATATATATATATATATATATATATATATATATAGAGAGAGAGAGAGAGAGAGAGAGAGAGAGAGAGAGAGAGAGAATATACACCAAATTGAGCGGGAAATGATAACCTCGGATCCCACAGGAGATCGCTCGATAACATTAAGAGAATATGTTCATACAAATAAATGACATTATCATACAGAATAGATAGCTTTTAATTCGTACTCTACAGACATCCTAACCCAGTTCAGCAGGTTACAGCATCTATCTACATGTAACATCAATAAACTGACAACGAACAGCGCAAAGCTAATTTTTAGTTAGCCTAAGCTCTTTCGACTCATTAATTCCACTAGATATAGTTATGTAAACTTGTGTAATTTGAATCATTTTTGGTGTTTATTGTTGTTTGTCTTTTCTCTTGCCTTGTGTTTGCCTCTGACAGACTCAGTGAGAGTAGAGTGCTCTCATTGTAGTTGAAACTAGTACTGCCCTGTTCGTTGCAAGTTTTTTGCATTAATCTTAAATAATCCCTCACACACGCGATCCACTGCTCGATCCAGTGCACTAGAAAAGACTGTTATCCGCCATATGACATAGACAACGATGTGTACGGACGGTGATGTGATGTGATTTGGATTTTTAACGTAGCTTTAACAATGTTTCAGTCATATCCCGACGATGTCTGCAGTGTGGCAGTTTATAGTGATGTCTAGCACTGGGGCATCATGCTGCAGATATTTAGCATGATGTTCCACCCAGTCACATTATCCTGACACCAGGCCGACCAGTCCTAACACTAACCTCTTAATGCTAAGCGCCAAGCGAGACAGCTGTTAATACCATTTGTAAATCTTTGGTATGACTCGGCCGGGGATCGAACCCACGACCTCCCGCATCTGAGGCGGACGCTCTAACCACTAGGCCACCGGAGTGGTACGGACGGAAGGACAAAGTTAGCGATGGGGTACGGACGGAAGGACCAGATGACGGGCTAAACTCCCTAGAGTTGAGGCTGAACAACGTAAAACTACATACTAAGAAACATGAAATTTGTATTTCTTGTGATGGTTATGGATAATATGTACAATAATTATAGGTTACTGCATTTGTATGGGAAAATATGAAAGAGTTTTGGGATGGATACTGCACGACCTCGGGAGTGCAGTATATCCTTCCGACAAAACGAGTTCATATTTTCCTATACAAATGCAGTAACCTTTTATTATATGCTCATTTTTTTAACTCTACCGATGGTTTAATTATATAAACAAAATACACTACAAGAAACAACGTAAATGAATGAATGCCGTATTCCAAACTAAATACACTAGCGCAGATTTGTCATTACACAATGACATCATTATTAATGCGCACATAACTCCGCCCTGATAAATATGAACTTAGTCGCGCGCTCGATATAACTTTCGAAAGAAAATGGCGTGTCTAGATAAAATTTAAATTTGCAGTCATATTGTGAATGAATGCGTATTGCAACAACTTTTTCATTTAATCTGGAATGAATATATTTTGGTATTTTGTTTCGATTTTACGAAAGTTTGTGATTTTGGACTGGATTCATCTGTGCAAATTATACATGAAATACATCGGATTGAAGTGGCGCGGGAGAAGCGTGTTTACATCTGCAAATGTGTTTCTGTTTCTGTCATTGAATGTTTGAAATCATAATGTGGGAAAAATATGAAGTCTTTCAATTGCAATTATTAAAAGGACGCTATGGAATTTAATGCTTATTTCATTTTTGAGTGCAGTCAGGAGGATGCAGTTGCACTTATCATCGAAATTGCAGCAGAATTTCGAAATATGAAATCCAGATTCAAAACCTATGACATGGCTCATTTAATTCGGATTTGCAGAATTAAGAAAATACATTTTGAGGAAATTCAGGATGTAAAACTAAGTATATTTTATTTTGCCATTCTTTTCACCAGCTAAAGGAGAAAGTAAATGACTTGTCACTTGTATGTTATTTGTAAGGACCTTATCTTCCATCTGTTCCGTAATATTGTACCAATGCGTAATGTGCCAAAACAGATGTTTTTCTTTTTTTTTTTTTTTGTTTTTGTTTGGTTTTTTTTGCAGTCCACGAAAAATGTTTTAGTTCATTCAGAAACAAATTTAAACAGCCACAAAGTAAAGAGCCTCTTACGCGAATGTAAATGATCTGTGTACAAATCAAAAGTGCTGACGTCTGCGTCCATTGTTTGTTTACAATAGAAAGTAGTTCCTTTATGCACGTGAATCCTTTATGTGTATTGTCGCACGAGTTCAGTATCGGGTAAATTTGAACGATTCTGACAATGTAAAGTTAACGGGGGAAAAATGAGCATATAATAATTATACATTATCGACCCTACTTGATTCGGGTCAGGTGGAAGACTTCATTCGGAACGCACTCAACAGTTTGAACAGAAGCAGTTAGTCAATATTTTCTTCCCTGTAACATATCCGAATACCACCTACGCAAACCGTGAAATGGTTCTTTATACATGGTTCTCAGTTTTGTTTATGGAATTAGATTTAACAAGTAGGGCCTCCTCTGTTTTCCGAAAATTGACTGATCCAGTTCACCTAATAAACAGAAACATAGTATCGAAATTGTAACGACGCCTTACTCGAAGACGTACCTATTACAGGGTGTTTATACAAAGAAATAGCATACACTGGCGTGTGATATATATCTTGTTTCATGGCTATTTTTTAAATTCTTAATATAAGTGCTCATTTGTCATCTTTTAATCTAAATTATATTAAACAAGAGTTTTATCTCGTAAACATTGATACTCCGTGTCACAGGGGTTCGTTACAAAGAATCGGCGAACAATTATTGCATTTTCTCCATTATGTCACAAACTGAACGAACTGTGTCGAGCTGTTTTGAAAATTGAACTATTCTTAATTACGACTGGCTTAAGTTGGAAATTAGCAGACACAATTAGGATAAACTAGCAGCGTTGGAACTACCTAGGGGTGCGGACTGGTGTCTTCCCTTGTGTTATATTATTACAGGTTAGAACCCCCCATCCCTTGATTCATGGACGGATACTCCACATTTTCTTTGTAACGAGCCCCTGTGCTCCGTGTTGTTACGAGATTGAGAGAGATTTGGATTTTTAACGTAGCTTTAACAATGTTTCAGTCATATCGCTACGATGTCTTCAGTGTGGCAGTTTATAGTGATGTCTAGCACTGGGGCATCATGCCGCAGATATTTAGCATCATGTCCCACCCAGTCACATTATCCTGACACCAGCCTGACCAGTCCTAACACTAACCTCTTAATGCTGAGCACCTAGCGAGGCAGCTGTTGGTACCATTGTAAAAAAAAAAAATCTTTGGCATGACTCGGCCGGGGTTCGAACCCGTGACCTTCCGCATCCGAGCAGACCCTCTAACCACTAGGGCACCAGAAGTCAGAGAGAGAGAGAGAGAGAGAGAGAGAGAGAGAGAGAGAGAGAGTGCGTCCTTATGTTTTTTGTTGATCGATTAGTATGCTGCCAAACCAGCCAACACAGAGAGGGGGGAATCGCGGGTCGGACATTTTTATATTTAAAAATTATCTGTTTTTTCAAACCTTATTAGAGGTTTAAAAATAAAGGATATAGATTACAGTATGTGTGTGTCTACTAACCAGGAAATGTACCCACAATATGACAGGTTACTGCAGCTTTAATTGACTTTGTGATAAATCCCATGAAAAGTGTACATTTAACATTACGCCGACCCAGGTTCTTGTGTTACTTGTGTAAGTTCAAACTCATCCAGCGCAAATTCTTCTTTTTTATCATTCAAATTTTATCAACGTATGTTTGCGTTTATGTGTGTGTGTGTGTGTGAGAGAGAGAGAGAGAGAGAGAGAGAGAGAGAGATGAGGAGTGTGAGATAGACAGACTACGAGAGATACAGTCTGGTGCAGACACACTCACTAGAGTTCAAATACATTAATAATCCGTGCACCTCCCTTTCCGTTAGTCATATATGTTCAATTTATCAACATGACACTACTATTTTCTGTCAGCTTTTATTATAGATGTGAAATATGAATTAATACAACCTCGTGACACGAGACCTTTCCTGTTTCATTATTTGTTGTATGAAAAGTAAATAAATAAAAAGAAAGCTTTTCAAGAGTGACGCAATTTCCTTTGCTATTGTGTGCTGTAATAACTTTTAAGCCTTGATGTTGACAGATCTAATATGATTTTCTTGGAGCTTTTCAAAAGTGTCCGATGACATTTATGGCTGAATAGTTAAGACTAGTATTTAACTAGGTCAATAGATGAGTGGTATCAAAGATCAAATGAGATGGACTTGAGTTGTTCTGAACCACATCTTGAAGTTTTACTGATAGGTCTTTCTACGTTTTAAAATAATAGTTTTAAATTTAACATATCTGTTAATTAACCTTTTGGATGTCAGAAAAGATTGCCAGGTGGAACTGGGCATGATGAATTATCCATTTCTCTATTTTAAACGGGTTTCTTTTGGGTAGGGGGTGATTTGGATTTTTAACGTAGCTTTAACAATGTTTCAGTCATATCCCGACGATGTCTGCAGTTTGACAATTTATAGTGATGTCTAGCACTGGGGCATCATGCTGCAGGCATGTAGCATGATATCCCACCCAGTCACATTATCCTGACACCAGGTCGACCAGTCCTAACACTAACCTCTTAATGCTAAGCGCCAAGCGAGACAGCTGTTAGTACCATTTTGTAAATCTTTGGTATAACACGGCCGGGGATCGAACCCACGACAGTAGTGAATGGGGATAGTATACGTACAATGGGAATTAGCATTACAGACCCCCTTGGGAACATATACGTACAATGGAAATTTAACATGGAGAAAAATCGTGGGAACATATACGTACAAGGGGAATTTAACATGGGAATAAATCGTGGGAACATATACGTACAAGGGGAATTTAACATGGGAATAAATCGTGGGAACATATACGTACAAGGGGAATTTAACATGGGATTTTTTTTAAAATTTTTTTTAAAAAAAATAAAATAAAATAAAAAAAGGGGTAGGCAATGGAAAGACTATCTCTTTTCGAGAAATATGGCTGGCCCTGAAAAGGGCCTTTGGGTTTTCTTCTTCTTCTAATTTCTTCTTTTCCTCCACCAATTTCTTATTTTATCTCCAACACTCTTTCTCTTCTTTTCTTTCTTTTTTTCTTCTCCTCCTCTTCTTTCTTCTTCTCTTCCTCCTCTTCTTTCTTCTTCTTTTCATTTTCTTCTTCTTTTTTAATTTTTTCGTTCCATTTGCGTATTCTTATTCTTTCCTCTTCATCCTCCTTCTCCTCCTTGATTTCCTTCATCACACCACTAATCTTGTCCTTTGCTTTCCTTAAGTTATTAATTTCCATCTTCACACGATGGGGACTATAGGAATAATGGTCTTCAACCAGTCTTAATAGCATCTGTTCCATTATTCCTAAGTTGTCTAAAACCTCTTGCAAGGTTTGCATCTTGTCCATTTGGTTACAAGCCATCTTCTTTGTAGAATGGTTCCAACGAAGAACTTGGTGGGTTCTTATACGAAAAGCGCGGACGTGATGGAAAACATCCCCTAAAAACATAAAATGGATCTTACCTAGATGATTACCCAACATCGCGCGTACGTGAAGGAAAACATCCCCCCTACTTTTTCATTTCATATAATAAAACCCCAACTATAATCTTCACATACGCTAAGAAACCCATAATCTACTATTCACACAAACATACCTGAGCTCTTACAAACACAAACACACAATCACACAAACACATACCCTCACATTTTTTGAAAAAAGAGTTAGTGTTTATATTCACACTACTCTACCTACACACATTGGCAAATTAATAGTTATTTCTTTTCTAGAGTATTGGGTAGCCCTGAAAAGGGCTGTTTTGTTTGGAACTTCATGGACACCTGGTTAATGGTGGCACCTTCCAGGCCTGGCACCACATACACATCTTATCCCCCAGTTATTTTTTACCTTTTGGGGGGAGAGAGCAGAGGCAGGATATGTCGCTTCAGAATCCCGATTTTCGCTCTCTGGGATTCTGAAATTTTTTCTTCTCTCCTTTTCCTCCTCCTCCTCTTCTTTGTATCTTCTCTCCTCCTCTTTGTATCTTCTCTCCTCCTCTTCTTTGTTTCTTCTTTCCTCCTCTCTTATCCTTCCCTCCTCGACAATGGCTTCCGCGGCCAGTTCATTTAATATGCGCCTGGCATATTCCAGATGCACATGAAGTTCCAACAGTTTCTCCAGTCTCGTGTTCATTTTTGGTGTTGATCAATCAACAAGGGTAGCTAGACTGCCCAGCGAGTTTCAATTTATAGTGAAAGCGCGGACGTGATGGAAAACATCCCCTAATAACATAAAATTGATCTTACCTAGATCGTGACCCAAAAAAACAGCAACGCGCGGACCTAAAAGAAACACTCACTCACTTTTTTATGCTACCCATCACTATTGTAAAATTTTTTATAAATCACTTCAATAGACTATCCACATAAGCAAAGCAATCCAATCTAACCCCAAATATACACCTCAAACACCAAAAAGACATCATTTTAATCTACTATCCACACTAACCTACTTTATCACTTACAAACACACAATCCTATACACAAACACATACCCTCACATTTTTTGAAAAAGAGTTAGTGTTTATTTTCACACTACTCTACCTACACACATTGGCAAATCGATGGTTATTTCTTTTCTAGAGTATTGGGTAGCCCTGAAAAGGGCTGTTTTTTTTGTTTGCTATGGCATTCTTTTTTAGTTTCTAAGAATGCGATGTCCTCTGAGGATAGACTTTCTGGCGATAGGTCTGCTTCTTCGGAAAGAGAAGAAGAACTCTTTAGTGTCGATACGACAATCGACAAAGCCTCTGTCAGCTTCAGGTTGTTGCTGCTGTTGCTGCTGTTGCTGCTGTCTCTGAAGTCTGTACTTCTCTGTCCATTCTTCTTTTTCCCTGTTCATTTCTTCTCTGAAGAGCTCTTCTATCAGGTCTTCAGTGATTTTTAACATTCTCACATTCTCTATTTCTTCTGGCTTCGGTATCAGACTGTGTCTGACCCTATGCAAATTCACGTAGGCTTCGTTGAGCTTAGCTAGTTTGGAGCACATCTTCTTAGGAGGATGAGTCGACAATGGATGGTTAGACTGGAAACAACCCCGGTTCTTAAAATCAAAGCGCGGACGTGAAGGAAAACATCCCCCACACGGTTTTCGAGCCGCAACGTTCAGTGAGTGTCATGAGAGGGATAGTAAGAAATCAAAGAGCATCAATCCAACATTCTTCTAGCTAAACAAAAGACAAAGACATTTTTTCAAAACACAACATTTTTTATTCAAAAATCACTTAACACTAAACAACAACATTTTTAACAATAATCCAACACTATAACATCAAACAATTTTTTTCAAATCACAAACATTTTTTTCTTCAAATACAATCTACTTTAAACAGGGCTGACAACGTTGTGAATGAAATTGTGATTTCCACTGTTGGAAATCATTAGGCCATTGATGGACACTACGTTTCCTAGCTTGAGACAAAAGATAAGCATAATGGTCACAAAACCATCGATCTACTTTCACATCGTTTCTAGCAGAAGAACGAGGATCAAAATGAGTCACTAAATGTTCTAAGGAATAGCCCAGGCTGCGATGATGCAGAAAATACACACAGTACTGTCCACACAGCAAGGAATCTGTGCCTTGTAATTTCACGTTATTGAATCGGGTGGTTTGAGCATTTCTTCTCATAAAGTCGATGATATCGTCTTCCAAAGGGGGCAATCCATACGAATCGAAATATTCCACACATCCTTCTTGAGGAAAGTAGACGGCTACCCAGTGGGTTCCTGGGAGATGACTTTCGTCCGTGTTGATCACGTAAGCTTGATGGTCTTTAGGTTTGCGATGAGGGAGTTCATCTTTAGCACAGACGACAGGATTCCAAGAAGACGTATACGAACTGTGGTTCAAAAGGTAATAAAGTTCCCAGGTATCCATTTGTGTTTGTTTTCTTCTTCACAGGTAATAATAAGTCGTCAATTCGATCCTGACTTTTTGCTTGAAAATGTCTGACGAATAAACGGTTATTCGTTCTGTTTCCTCACTCTGATTCAGGAGAGCTTCGATACGATGGATCTCTTGAGTGGTTAATGCTGGACAAGAATGTTCACGCAAGTCTTTATACCACTGGTGCAACACGTCTTTGTTCGAGATGAGGCTCCAAGCTTCGTCCAGATACTCGTCCAATTTTTCTTCTTGACTCAACATCAGGCATTTATCGTGTTGAATTTGACTGGGATGATCGTTTTGACATCCATAACAATTTTTCTTGATCAATTCCGTCATTTTGTCGACCAAGTGTTTGGCAAAACAGGAGACTAAATGGGCTTCTTGTTCTGGCCATCTCGACTTCATCATGATATCTTCTTCGTCTTTGACTTGAGATTCTTCTTTTTCCACGGTCTCCTCACATTCCATCTCCAAAGTTTCTCCACTAGGTAAAGAGGGATAACAGTCTTCCATGGCTTTCTAATAATCTAGAATGACTTCTCTCAAACTGTTGATTTCTATGGTATTATCGAATTCTGCATACAGGATGACGTTCACTGTCACTGGTAGTTTATCTGTAAACTGAAGTTCCACACGAATCTGGCCAGATTTTATAGGGTGGAAATGTCCCTCGTCGCTGCCTTGGTCTGGAGTGAAATCGAAAGCCCACAAAGCATAGCCTCCTGCATAATCCTCGTACTCAATGCCGTGACTGGTGTTGGTTCCTAACTGGCCGGTGGCTTCGTACAGGGACAAGTACGATCTCAAGTAATTTTTGTTCTTGTCACTAAAGTCAGGTTCGAAAGGTCGGGTACACAAGGTCTTGCCATCACGACTGACTTCGATTTTCTTCACGTTGAAATGTTGAAAGTTGAAAGGATTTTCAGGGAAGGCTCCGTTGAAGGCTGAATTCGAGACCATACCAAAGATCAAACGTTTGGGTAACTGTCCTTGGAACAGATGATCTTCGGTGATGGATTGAAGGTTAGCGGGAATGGTGAACGTTTTCACTTCCACGCGTCGTATGGGATACTTGGCGGTCGTTCTGCTCAACGTTTGACTGATGTCGTTACCCACTTTGGGTAACACTTCCACGCGTCGTACGTAGAGTTTGGCCTCTTCGATTTTGCTTTTAGGAGCCTTAGCAGCCTCAGCCAACAAATGGAAAGCGGCACTGCTGCGATTCAGTCTCAAGCGGACATTCACCCCGTTCAGCAAATATTTCTCTTGCAACCACATGTCCAAATGCAAACGATCCATCAGTTCTAAACTCCTCTTGTTTAAGATTTTGCTTGCTCTTGCCTCAAAGCCGGGATTGGTTCCATCCACTTTGTCGAACTTGCTCGCTTCGTCAGGTACCCACAGCACACAGGCATTGAGATGAGTATCCTTGGCATCTATTCCGTACGGCAAGAGATTTTCCAGGTAGGCACGGTAAGGGTAAGTATCCATGCTGCTGCTGACTAGTTTGTTATTCAAGTACAAATCCACTGAGCTGAACAAGGAATGCATGAAATTGTTGACGGGAGCTATTTGTTCAGCGTCATCTACTTCACCACCATCCTTATCTAGAACTTTGACTTTCAAGTACAAATAACTGCTATTCAGATCGATGTAATCTTCGGGGTGTCCCTTGATTTCAAACTCGATGGGAGCAGAATCGGTCAAAGAGGAGATGGGATTAAATTCCACCCACTGGGATTCTTGCATCGTCATCATGGTGGGGGGCATGGCAAACAGATCCAGTTCCGTCTTGGAACAAGCGCAAGACTCTCGGTGCATCATTTTTTCTGTGTTTCAATAATCGAAAACGTCTAAGTCTCGAACGGTTCTTCTTTTCTTGGCCTTTCTCGCTTGAAGTCTGGTGAAAGGGTGTTTTCTTCTTCGTCGTCTCTTACTGCCTTGTCCTTGCTGAATGCTTGACTCAGTAGCGTGCAGGGCATTTATAGGTGTGTCTCGTCGGCCTAAAATGTCTTTGCCCGTTTGCAGCAAGACATTTTTACCTGCCCTCATGAAGGCTTCTTTAGGGTTTTGTTTGTCGATGATGACATTTTGGAGAAATTCTTTGCCTTGCGTCAGTGCCGCATCTTTCAAGGCGTGCAATCCGCGTGTCACCATCGGTTTCAACACTGGGGCCACCGAACGAAAGGCCGATTTTAGCATGTCTCCTAAACCGTGTCCTCGCTGTCGTGCAACCCCTCGGTACACTGGATACATGACTTACTTACTTACGAGTCGTGAGAGAACCGTTTTCGAAAATGGAGTTTCACCGTGACTTTTCCTTTGGTGAATGGAATATTTTGTCCCAGATCTCCTTTTATAGCAATGTTGACCGTGTCCAAATAAGACTTGCTGACAGGCAAATAGTGAGGATGGACAAATTCGCGGTGGATGTGGTAAGTGTTTCCACCTTCCTCGTCAGTGGCCGTGGCAGAATTTACTTTGAAAGGAATGACACGTAGTAACGGTACGGAGGTGTGTCCCACCACGTTGTACTCCACCACATCGGAGTACACGAAGATCAAATTCAGTCCTTGGTTCAGTTCTACCGGGAAACGAAAATACCTTGCAAAATGCATGTCGTTGTCAATCTCTGCCATTTTAATAATTTTTTTGGTCTGCTTATCCGTGATCATATTGAGGTCTCCACCCAAAATGTCATACAATTCAGGGCAAAATTTAATACGTATACCTTTTTCCTCACTTTCAAATCTGATGAGTAGACGGTGAGACAGTTTGTGGTACTCGATGGTGACACGTTTTTTTGCATTGGTCAGAACTTTGTCAAAGGTTGCATAGAATTTGTCAGCGATGGCTTCCACGAGATGTTGACCACTAAAATAATGGCCTGGGTTAATTTTAAAGTGATAAACGAAAAGAGGAGGAGAAGAGTCACTGCTGCGGGGTAATAAGTCCTTTGCAAGATGTGAGTTATGTTGAGGACTGCCCGTCATGGTTTGCTGCAGTGCTGGGTCCAAAATTTCGATGTCAAAAGTGTTTTGAGTTTCAGTGATGTTTTTGATTTGTGTAGGGTGAATCATTTCTACTAAAGCTACTTCCCAATGGGCTTCGTGATCTAACGGGATGGCTTGAGGTAATTTAGCCGTGTAACAGCACAACGTGTTGTGGGGAAACACCTCCATGGAACTGTCACTGGGTAAGGTTAAGTAAAATTGGTTTTGGTGACTCATAATTCTAGAGTTCTGTGGCTGTCCGAGGGGTTAGTGGATGTCAGAGGCGTGTCTCCGCCCAAAATGGGGTTGTGATTGTGATTGGAGTGGTGACTGGCACTGGCACTGGACACAACGTTCCCGTTCGAGGAGAATTTCAGGGAGGGATTGGGAAGCAGGTAACCGATGCAACTGCTCAATAAAATGGTCCACAATTGTTTGTCTCCTTGTTGCAAACTCAAATTGGCGATGGCTGCCCCGATGACACAATACACCACGAAGATTTGGCAGAAAAAGACGATTTGCGTTTTAGGCACACGCTCTCCACACCACACCCACAAGGGTTGTTTTTGTAAATCTTGCACAGAAGAACTAGGTGAAGAAGGAGTGGTCGACGTAGCTGCGTCTGATGTGTGAAAGGGCATGATGGTCACTTCTTCTTTTTATAGTCGATGACTTGCGAAGCGTCGATCCAAGAATCGAAACTGGGTGGATATCCTTTCCAACGTACTTTGACTTCTTTGACACGTCGTTTGCCCACTTTACGGGTTCTGCGTTCGAGAATGCTTTCGATGTCGTACACGTCGTCTTCTTTTTTGGTGACACGTTGTAACTCGGGCAAATAAAACGTTCCTTTGAGTACTTCTCCGTTCATGTCTTCCAATTTATAGACGGCAGGATGACGGCCATGCACTCGTCCAGTGACGCGAAACAATTCGGTCGTCCAGTTAGGTAAGTAACCTTTGTCGAAAGTGCGTTTGGTTTTGCCAATGCGCACCCAATCTCCTACGGTCAACTCTCCACTTTTCTTGGGGACAGCCCTCGTCGGGGACGTACCAAACAGGCGCTCGAACACCAACACTTCGTTCTCGGGGGTCACGTCTTGCGGGGCACGTCCGATGCTTCGATGGTAAGATTGGTTGTACGCTTGCACCAGGTGCGGTAAGATGTCGATGTACTTCAGAGTGTGGTGATGCGTAAAATATTTCCACATGCGTTCTTTCAAAGTGCGTTGAAAACGTTCCACGATGCTGGCTTTGGTTTCGGGATTCTCGGTGGTAAAAAAATGAATGTCACGTTTCTTTAATTCTTTTTGGAAAGCTTGGTTCAGAAATTCGGTGCCTTTGTCCGTTTGCCATCGAAGAGGGTGACGACCGCTTTGTTTCAACACCCGTTGCAGGGCTCGCACTAACTCGCTGCTCGATTTGGAAGTCAAGGGCACGACCCAGGCAAATTTGGAAAAGACGTCGATGACACAAAACAAATATTTGTAACCACGATTGTAGCTGGCCAAATGAGAGACATCGGCTAAATCGGCTTGCCATTGATGATCGATGCCTTCCACTCGGGTGCGACTTCTGGCAAACTTGCGTCGAATGGGTTTGTGTAAAGTGTAGGTAGCTTGTTCTTGTAACCATCGTTGCACTTGAGGTAAACGGAGACTTTTCAGTCGCGTTTTGGCAGCACGATACAATTTTTGAACTCCTGCGTAACCTGCAGGATGGGAGGGATCGTAGTAAATGCTGGCTAAGACTTTTTCCATTTTTTGTGTTGGTTGGTGTGTTAATAAGACACCCACTCTTGGAGGATGCTACTCTTTTTCTCTTGGGGTATTTTCTTGGATTGCAATGCTTTGCGTGTGCGGCCAGCAATAGGTGTTGAAGAGGAGGATGTCTGAACGGGGGATATCGGTTCTTGTTTCACTTCTGTCTTCACTTCTGTCTTCACTTTCTTTTTCTCTTGTGATGAAGAAGGGGTGGCCATCATCTTTTTAATCCATCCAATTCTGGAGGTAGGTGGTGTTGTTAACTTGCGTACTTTTTCTGGTGGAGTTTGAAACCCTTCTTCTTTTTCTGTCTTGGTCACTGGTAGTGGTGGTGGTGGTACTGGTACTGGTACTGGTGATGGTGCTGGACTTTTCATCAAGGTCTTAAAATCTTTCAAAGTGGGTAGAGCTGTTTCGTCTAAAGCTTTCTGGTGAAAGAGTTGTATTCGTTGACCGTTGACCGTACTTTTGCGATTTTTCTGTTTCGGACAAATCTTGGCGATCCATCAAGGATTGCAATTCATGTTGTAACTGGGACATCTCGCTCAAATTGGGATTGGGAGGTAAATGCGGGGTGCGTTGTTCTTGCCACCGATGGTATTCCATCTATCGTTTGTAAGGCACTAAAGCTAGTTTTCGTCCTTCCATGGGTTTGTCAGGGGTGAATTCTGAGATCTTGGGACTTCCGAAGGCCTTTTTATCTTGCTCCCATCAGTCCTCCCAACATGGTTCCCAAGACTCCTTTCAGTATGGGACCTAACAAGAGGGGCAAAATGCCTCCACGTTGCACTAACATCTTCTTTTTTTGACGAATGGGAATTTTCTTTCGAACCATTTGGCGAAGAACGTGACGATGTTTGCTTAAGCATTGTTTCTGGTGTTTGGACAAAGGGATCGTGCCTTTCAAAACGTTCAAACAACATTCGCACACGGTATCGATGACCTCTTTGGAGGCTGTTTGAATGAGTTTTTTTCGTAGGGGTGGAGAAGCTTTGGACAGGACAGATAACATGTCCCCATGTTTGGCTAAACGTGGTGGCAGTCCTTTCCTTTTCTTTCCTTGGGGTTTTCTGGAGGGTGACATCTTTGAGTCTTCAGGAGCACCGAAAAAACACTGATACCCTACTTGGTCACAGGCCTTTTTTATACTGGAACGCGTCGCCACTGATTGTCTTTACGTCGTATCAACTTCATGACAGGCATGACACGTCGTGCAGGGGTACGCAACGGACTAAATCGAGCCAGTTCTTGCTTGGACAAATCCAGTAAACTTTGTAACATGCCCGATCTTTCATGGACTTTGATTTTGGGAGAAGATACTTTGTGAGCAGCAGCCACTGCCGCTAAATTGGAAGGTCCTGCCACTGGGGAAGTTCTTTTGGGGGTCATCAACGGAGAAGTTCTTGGTGTGATCAACGTCTCCAAGTACTCTTCAGTTCCTGGTGACATCAACGGAGAAGTGGATAAACGTGAGGCTGCCGGAGACGCTGTGGCAGGTCGTGGCTTGCGAGTGTAAGGTTGCGTCCTGGCCGAAGTGCCTCTCTTGCGACTAGTTTTCTTCTTCTGTGGACTTTTCTTTTTCTGGGGACTTTTTCTCTGTTTCTTTTTCTTGGGGCTTCTTTTCTTTTTCCGGGGTGGTGTCTGGTAAGAGGAGGGTCCTGCCACTGGAGAAGTTATTCTTCTTGGGGACCTGGTCTTTTTCTTTTTCTTCTTGGGGCTTCGTTGGACTTTTGTCTTGGGGATAACTTTGGGGGCATTAGGATCCCATCTTAAGAGTGAGCGAATGATGACCCCTCCTAAAGTACCGCTCCCTCCAGGTTTCAAAATGATTTGTTTTTTGGTTTGAGTGTCGATGCGGGGATCGGCCAGTTGGACCAAAGCGACTTTGTTTCGATCGAAAAAGCGTTGGGTTTGATGAGGAATCTGAATGATTCCTTGGAGTAATTGACGTGCCGTCACCGTGAACCATCGTAAGACTTCTTTGAGACTAGCTTCTAAGACACGGGCTCGTGTTTGTGGATCTTTTTCTCGACTGATGCCATACAAGGCACGAATCAATTTGACGGGAAGATGCGACTGAAGGGACGTCATGTTCACACTGTGTGAGACAGACGAAAAAGGGTCTGAGGTTTTTATAGATTTTTTTTATGGGGAGTGAAATGAAGTCGAGGACGGAGACGTGTACAGGACAGGCCCTCCGTCTTGGCACCAGTGGTGAAACAAGTGGGTACGAAATCGCAAATCCTCGGGATTCGTAGGTTTCAAATCGACGAGTAAATAGGCGTGTGGCGTTTGAGTGGCATCGTCGTACGCCTGAGTCAGCCAAGGCGTTCCTAACTGTTTGGCTAAGACTTGCACTTGCGATTTATCTCGAGGGCTTTTAAATAAGACCACGTAATGCGCATTGAGACTGATGGTGCGATGGGCTTTACTTTGTTGAAACAAATTTTGGGTGATGTAAACGACACTGGCATTACGGTGATGCCCTTTGCGCGTGAACCACAATTTAATTTCTTCTTCGTCTTCTCCTAATATGTCGTCGAAAATGACCAAATGGGTTAGACGGGAGTCAGAGACGATGCCGTCGTCTTCTTTAGGAATGCCTTCCACAAACACGATGGAATCGCCTTGACTTTCTCGCAAGAGGCTGTACGCCGATTGCCACTCTTTGTAACACCACACGATCCGTTGAGGGGGTCGATCGATCAAATGATGTTTATGTTCGATCAAACGTTTGACGAATTCGGTTTTGCCTGAACCGCTAGGTCCAGCAATGAGCATGTTAAAGGGATGGCGAAGATACAAAGCCTCCCAACTGGCACGATCTAAGTGTTCGTCGATGACTTTGACAGTAGAGGAAGAGGGAGCAGAGACAGCAGAGGTAGCCATGGTATGAGAAATGTCACTTGTGACACGAAAAACAAACAAGACAAGAGTTTATATACTTTTTCAGAACACGTTTATTGAATGTTTCAAATATGAACACGAAAGACAAAAATACATACAACCCAAATAGTGATGTACAGGAATATAAAACACAGCAAAGCGATCAAAGTGGAATATAAACAAGTGTCTGTACAACATGTTTTGGGTAACCAAGATGTCCTAGGGACAGTGTGTAATGTTCTTACAGTCTCTACATGAGGTATTGTCACACAAGTGTCCTCCCGGAATGACCTTTCAGGAATGTCCACGACAGTCCTGTCCTGAAGCGAGTGGTTGTTCTCGGTGACGGGTTCTTCTGGCACTGTCACTAACACAGGTTGAAAAGTAACTTTTTTCCTTGAACAACTCTTGTGCATACTGGGCCACTTCTTGGGTCCAAGCTTCAAAACCCCCTTTTTTCCAATCACGAACATCTGTCCAATGGGGATGTAAGTCACAAGCTACACACACATCGTCATACACGTCTTGGGTAGCTAAAAGTTGACGAATCTTTTTTTCCTGTTGAGGTCGAGAAGTATCCAGATGAAACCGCAAGGCTTTGAGCAAAAGGAGTTTTTCGTGACCATTTAAGGCCATGGAGGTGGTAAGTACTGATCGTAAAGAGTCCACAAAGAATCGGCTGGTAAACGAAATCCCAGAAAACAAGTCACTAAGACACACACCACTTGTCGTCCCAAATTGAATGGATACAGTTCTTGTAATAATTGATGGTAATGATCCACGGTTTGAATATGGTCATTGAGTTCCTTCCACGGAATCTGTTGGATGACATGTGACATAAACCGTGGCATGGCAGCCTGTTTTTATATTCTCTTTTTTTTTGGATGCAATACACGTACTTTCTAGCCAGAGATAATAGTTCTCCAGTAGGGAATCTAAAACTTGCATACTGTAACCGAAACGTCAGAGTTCGTTTAGAAGTTTCGTCTTCCGCTAAGTAGATTCCACGTAAAATATGTTGGTAATCCTTTAACTTGTCTTCCTCAATGTATTGCTGTAGGTGAATCTCGAAGTAACCATAATCATGAACATGTCGATCATTAGCAACCTCAAAGTTTTGAACAATGTCTGACCATTGAAAGAATTTCTGACGAATCAGTTCTCTTATACCATTCAGGTACCAGTGGTTAAAGATCTGGTGACGTATCGGATGCAATTGTTCTTTACGTTTGACTTGTATTTTGACCAGCTCTCGGTAAATGCGTTCTCTCAACTCCACAGGCAAAGCACGAATGTTCTCTTGTAAAGTATCCATGAATAGGTCATACTAAATCCTCTTTGGTCTGACACAAGAAATGTACTGTTTGCACAAACATGGTTTTAATTCATTGTCGAATCTAAATCGTTTCACCACTAATCTACACATTACAATTCGTTCAGAAGTTTCCTCTTTCACCAAGTTGACATTGCGTGAAAGATGTTGGTAATTCGTTAACTCTTCCTCTGGAATTTGATGCAGTACGTTTACAATGTAGTAGATAGAATCGTCAATACCAAACCATTTCTTTTTATAACCAGGAGGTCGTTGATCAATGTCTGTCCAATGGAACACTTTCAACTCAATCAGTCCTTGTATAGCCTGAAGGTACCAGTGGTTCAAACACCGGTGACGTAACGGATGCAATTGTTCTTTACGTTTCACTTGTATTTTGACCAGCTCTCGGTAAATGCGTTCTCTCAACTCCACAGGCAAAGCACGAATGTTCTCTTGTAAAGTATCCATGAGCAAATTATTATGGTAAGAAGTTACTTCAATGTCTCGGTCCCACTAAAGGTAAGTAATGACAATTCGGTGACCATCGAGCATGTTCAACGTAGGCCGAATCTTGCGGTTCCCAGTGGTGAAGTGACACACCGCAACTGAAGCACTTGACTTTATCTCCTTCGCCCAAGTAGAAAAATCCGGCTCTGGCTAATTCTTCAGGGGTCGGTCCTCCCAGATACTTAGGCCATTTTCCTTTGAACGATTGAAGACGATTTTCAAAGTCGCAGTATTCCGACGAACGCACAGGAAACGAATATTCGTCTTTCACAGGTTCGTTTCGATGAGGGTTGAGTGAAATGGGCAGGAGTTTGCTCAGGGCTGGATGACATCCGTAGGGAGGTAAACGTGAAGGTCGACATTCCCCTTTAAAACGAAACCCAGTAAAATGTCCAAGAGGACGAGCAGCATCGCTTTCGCATCCCACAGGTTTGACACGCACAGCATCACTTTCCATGATAGGGGTAGGGGCACTAAAGTTCCCATGATGCTTTACGGCATCGCTCAGGTCACAAGGTACAGCATCGTATCCATCGCAAGGCTCACAATCGCATTCCACTTCCGAAGCCTCACACTTGAATTGTGCCCTTCTAAACAACTTGTTCTGTGTTTCTCTGAAAGTATTCATCTTGTTCGCTCGGTCTTGGTAGTCACAATGAACTATCGATCTTGACCATAGCCCCCTTTTTATACTAGTCGCAATGCAGTCTCCAGCTTGTACATCTTTCCTTTTTTACGTTTTTTATGTCTTGTTTCGGAAGGTACCGTCTCTAAGGTACCGTCAACATTGTACCGTAGTGTGATGGGTGGAAAGGCCATAGAAAGGTAAGGGCAGTGCGGAGACCATCGAGTATGTTCCAGAATAGCTGAATCTTTATAGATACATAGATCCATTCGTAACTTCAGTCCGCAAGCGAAACACTGTACCTCGTATCCCAATCCTGACTCAGGTCCCAAGTAGACAAATCCTGTTCTAGCTAAAACATGCGAAGAAGGTAATCCTTCCCTATCCGTAGGCCATTTCTGAAACGTGTCCAATCGACGGGCACAATCACAATAGTCAGGTAAGAAGACTGGAAAATGGTAGGGTTTGAACTTGGAGTTCTCATCGGGTTTCTCACTCGATTCTTGCTGTGGCGAAGTCATCTTTCTGGTGGGGTAACTATCCTCTTACAACCAATGTTTTATACCAACGTGTCCATACGGTAAGGTGAAATGATTGGGAAGTCGAACTCGCTTCTGGTATACAATTTGATAGACTTTTTCCAAGGGTCGACTGACGATGTGGTGAGTGGGTAAACGTACAATCTTGTTCGGCTGGTAGGTGGTCACTTTAAAGTTTCCATCCTCTCCCGATTGCAAGGCTTCTTTCAATACCCCAAAGTTGACCACTCGACTGGTACGATAATTCAGAGTCAGTCCTTTCACTTTGCACGTCGTGTGCACTTCTCCTTGTTTGTCCCGGTATTCGTAGCCGTAATTTTTGGGACCGCCACTGACGAAACTTAGAATCTTGTCGTCGGGATGCTCGTCTGTCCAGGCTCCTAAACGGTCTCCTTCGATGTCAGGGTGATGTTGAATCGGGTGATGGATGTAAATGCAACTGTCCGTGTCAAAGTACAGGACGCGTTCCCCTAACAGTTCTAAAGCTTCGTACAATTTTAAGCGAGCATGGGCTGTCACGTAAGCAGCAATGATGACATTTCCAAAAGGGTCGTCTTGTACAAAGTCCAGATCTTCTTCGTAATTGACCAAGATCAAATTCTCTCGAACGACGTCCACGTGTTTCATGTATTTGGTTTTGTCGTGAATCATCTGGAAGTAGCGGGAAGGTTCTGTCAAATATTCCGTCTTGGGTAAACACGGTCGTTGTGCCATTTTACCCCACAAGCAATTTAACATCACTTTGGCAAACGATCGCCTGCCTTCGTTTTTCTCGATGTGGTCTAAAGTGATGCCTTCTTGTTCGTAGTATTTCTCTTTGAATTGTATTTGGTCTTCGGGAGTGTGACACCAGGAAGGATAGCCGCTGGCTTCTTGCTTCAGTTTCAAAAAGGCATCCACGTAGTCGGCAAAAATGTCTTTCTGACTGGGATCACCCTTGCGGTACTGTTGTGTCTTGGGAAAGTGGCAAATTTCGTACACTTCTGACAGTTGGTATCCCATGTCCAGAGCTTTGAACAATTCTACGCTGACCCAGGTTCCCGTCAAGGCCCGTTCTTCCTTGGTGTGCTGACAAGGTTGGTCTTGGTTGCACGTTTCGGCACATGTACGGCACAAGGGAAACATCAGTTTGCCTTGACAATGGTGAGGTAAGACGGGATGGTATAGGTTCGTGGGAGGCAAAACTTTACACTTGATCAAGCCTTCGTATTGTCGAATGTTTTTCAGGTCAATGTGTTCCGTCAGCAATTGCGTGTGCCCTACAGGAAAGCGACAATATTTGCACACGTAGGGATACAGCGAACACACGTCCAAGTATTTGATTTCTTCTCCTTTCTCTTCGTCGGCTTGGTACAGCAAACAGGTGGCATTGGTCCTTCCTCCGTACAAACTATCCCTCGGGTTCAGCGGGTCCATGAACTGGTAACTTTCCACGAGGCGTTTAAACTCGGGATCGGTTTTCATACGGTGATCGTACTCGTGTTCCCACATTTCCACCACTTGGTATCCTTCCTGTTCCAACTTTAGGCGTCGCTGACAAGTGTCCTGGTACAAGTCTTCCATGGTTCGTTGTAAAAACTGATTTTTAGTGCCACGGTCAGGGTAACAGACGGGACATCCGTGAAATAAGCAACCGTTAAACTCGTACACGATCTTGGGGTTTTCTAAGTCCCAGCCATCGACCGAATACGTTCCGATGGTCTTTTCGCCCCCTCCGTTGCGAGCATGCTGAATCCACTTGTCTTCCTTGTCGCACAAGTAATGTAACCAACGTAGGGCTTTGACCGAGTATTGACGCTTGACAAAGTGGGTCGTTTGAGGACTGATGACAGCCACGGTGTTTTCAGGCATGAATCGTTGTCGATACACTAAGGAACACGCTTTGGCAATGGTGCAAGCTTCTTTCAAAGGATCGACCCCTCCGTGTTCCATGAACAGTTCTCGAAATTTTCCACAGCAACGCCGTAAAATGTCCACGTCGGAACGACAATACTTTAGCATTTCTTCCTGAAAGTCGAAAGGGTCCGAGGTGTGAGCCTGGTACCAAGCGTAGAAAGCTTCTCGTTGTTCGGTACGCATGTTGTCGGGGTCGTAATAGTGAGCCTCTGGTAAATGGGGTAGAACGGCGTGTTGATTGGCTTCCGTATTGAAAAAGTGTGGAAAGTACCCTTTAGCCATTTCTGTCATTCCAAACGTTTTAGGCATTCGACTCAAAGGCATGGCCAAATAGCTCATCGAATCTTTAAACTGTACTTGTCCCACTTGCATGAAAATGATTTTGGCTCCGTTCAAAGTGACTTTAGGACGCTCGGTGCCTTGTTCCGTATAGTATCTGAGAAGAAACTGTCCATCGTATCCGGAGAAATTGTGAACCATCACCGTGGCATGACGATGACAATCTCCGTAACGTTCGATGTCCTCTTGGCTCCACCTCTTGTCGACGGGGTCTAAGACCCATTGGGCAAAATTGGCTAACGTGTTCGGTCCCCGAAAGATTTGTTCACTTCCTCCAGGAATCTTACTGCAGTGAGGGCAATGACTGAAGATAGGTTCTTGAATGCACTTCTCGCACGCTCGATGAGCCACGCAGAAATTAGGAATGTGAATGCCGGTCTCTTGCATGCATTCGAAATCGAAAAAGATGAAATTGCCTTTCTTCTTGTGACCGTCCTCTTTCTCTGGTGGGGGTTGGTATTTTTGCACGTAACATTGGTGTTCCAAGTCCACGATGTGGTGACAAATGTGACATTTTTTCTTTCCTCGACATACGTGTGCCTTGGTACTATTGGTACGTATGACTTGTTCACACGTAGGGCACAATCTCAGGAGTTGACAAGCACATTTCTTCTGTGAACCTTGCGTCTTCAGATGTTGTTGGTAACAGGTAGGGCTGACAAACGTGCGCAGACAAGTTGAACAAGGCACTGGTTCTTCGCTCAGACAGGGTGAAGAGGCCAAACATCCTGAGCATTTCGATCCACAATGCTTGTGTTGCTCTCGATTATTATAACCATGGTCACATTTCTCACAGTAATAACCGTATCCCAGGAATCCAGTGATACTGGTAATGGTATCGAAATGTTCATCGTGATGATAGACATGAATGTATTTTCCGTCCTTAAAATGTTGGCCTCGAAACAACAGAGGCCCGCGCACTTCTTGAGGGTGCACTTTCAAGGTGTATCGTGGAGCTAGGGCATCTTGCAATTTTTGCATCTCAGGAATGCCACAGGGTGTGTCTTTGGACAGGCCGGCTTGTCGTAACAGGAGTTCTGCTTCGTTTCGTTGTTTGGCTCGATAGGAACGTTGAATAGTGTTCCAGGTTCTTTTCCATTCTACCGTGTCGTTCTTGTTGGCATAGGTTCGTCCCACCACGATGGCACGGGCTAAACACATCTGGTCATGAGGATTGTGAATTTGGACAAGGCTACGCTTAATGCTGCGAAGGTCGTTCACCAATAACATCTTTTTGCGTCCGGTCCCTTGAGGAGGAGAGACGTGGGTCATGTCCAATGTGGCTTTACCATCGGTGATGTCAAACTGGTCATTAGATTGTTGCACGTGTTGAATCTTGTCCATGACTTTGGAAGCGGTCAATTCTGCAGGGGTGCTAAACTCGATCCAAACAGGGGATTTCAAACCGTCGTGTTGTATGGAAAGTCTCAAGCGATCGTCTTCTTTGGGTTGACATTGTCGCTTGAGTGCAGTGAGCAAAGAATCCCACACCTCAGTGATAAACACTTCTGCTTTCTCTAACGGCACTTCAGCCTTGAAATCTTTAAACTTCACCGTGTATTTGTAAGCCGTGGTTCTAAATTTTCTAGAGGAGCGCTTTTCCGTCTCTCGAATGGAATAGTACTTTTCAGGGTTGACTAAGGGTAGTGAACTTGGTTTAGAGGGTTCTGATTCTGGTTCACTCATGTCCTCTTCAAAATCACTGGCATGAATTTGTGCCAAGATTTCAGCCCTGGTTCGAGGCGATAGATCACGTTTCTGCCTCTTACTTTCTTCTTCTTCCTTCTCGAATGAATAGGATCGTTTCATCTTGAAAGCAAAAAGTCAAATGACTCAAGTTTAAACACCATGAGCTACTTTATAGTCATAGCAGACCAGTGTATATAAAAGGGTGTGTGTCTTGTCCTTTCACTATTCATTTCACTCTCAAGCCGAGCACAACAATGGAAGAGACTAACCAGATGGAACGTTTCGTCAGAGCTTTGCGAGGGGTCATTAGAAAATTCTCTTCAGACCAGCCGACGGACTACTCTCCTTCCTTTCGAGATAAAAGTCAAGATACTTGTTATATCTGTCAGAAGAAAGGGCATTGGTCTTCAGAGTGTCCAGACCGTCAAAAAAGAACAAAAACAGGGGTTAAAAAAGACAAAAGTCAAGATACCTGTTATTATTGTAAAGAAAAAGGACATTGGTCTCCAGATTGCCCAAAAAAGAAACAAGAGGAATCAGAAGAAAAGAGGGATTCTTCAGAAGAAGAGAGGGGTTCTTCAGAGGAAGAGAGGGATTCTTCAGAGGAAGAAAGCAGACAGGTGAAGAAAAAGAAACAGGAGAAGAAAAGAAGAAGGGAAGAAAGTGAGGAGGAAGAAGAG